>JAJHSJ010002280.1:0-62396 GCA_021015155.1 Magnolia officinalis
GGGTAAGGTCACACCCCTTTCCAACCGACCACGACACAGTGGGAGACGCGACCTCCTGGTATTCGGCCCTCATGCGCTCGTACATCCACTCGGTCTCGACGTTTGGAGTCATCCTCTGGTACCATCGGGTTAAGGGATTTTCACCCAGGGACATCTATGGCGCCCGTATGCTAGAACCAAACATTTCCGTATCCAATCCAGCCACCCACGATGTGTCTGTGGAGGCTATGACCCTGATGTCGGTAGGGCATATCACAATCATACAAATGCAAGTGCATGTATCACACTACCAGTCATGCAACCATCCTGTATGAAGTACATGCTCATGTAGGGTAACTCCGCCTATTAGGGAGCCCTTAACAGTCTACCCGAAGGCATATGCTATGATCAGTCACCACTCTTCTCAAGCATGCATATGATGCGTATGATCATGAATCATGAGACAACACTATGCTTATGGTATGATAATGGGCGTTGTTCAAAGTGAAGATATGCCCAAACGGACTGCAGAGTACAAGTATGGGCCTATCAGTGGACCTTAGTAAGAGTGACAATGCAGACATTTAACCAACATTATCCTTACAATGTGGACGTCAAACCAACATTGTTCCCAAGGCATAGCCCGCTATAAAGTACCATTACACAAACCATAGGGAATCACACATTGCAATGGACCAATATACATCTTATTGGGCCTTAACCCAAAGTCCTCAGGTACATTAAATGGGTCATCTCATATGGGCCTTATATAAATCAAGTGGGCCGCATTAGTGGGCCTTTTGTACATTGCAATGGGCCATATCCCATGGGCCTTTGAAACATCACATGGGCCTTATAATATGGGTCTCATATACATCGAAGTGGCCTTAACAACGGGCCACGAATACCTCGAATGGGCCAAATCACATGGGCCTTATGTACATCAAGGTGGGCCTCAACAATGGCCACAAATACACATCAGGTGGGCCTCGACAACGGGTCATAACCATATCAAAGGTGGGCTTCACAGATGGGCTCAACAATGGGCCACAAATACATTAAGATGGACTCACATTACATGGGCTTCATATATGTCAAATGGGCCACAACAATAGACCATACCCGAACACAGTACAATGAGTCCCACCATTAAAATTCCTAAGGCCCACCATAACGTGTATTTCTCATCTAACCTGTTCCTAATGTAACACTGTCCTTAAAGGGGGGTCTTAATGGTGGACGGTCAAAGCCACTATTTTCTATAGTGTGGTCCACCGAATCCTAGATCTGTCTCATTATTATTATTATTATTATTATTATTTTTGTCTCATGTCATAAAAATTATCTTTCAAAATGGTTGAACGGCCTGGATGTAACACATGCATCATGGTGGGTTCCATGGAGGCCCACCATCATAAAAAAAATATATAATTAATATACAGTAAATATATACAATATAATATATATATATATATATATATATAATAATGTATATCCACACACACTCACACACACGTGCACACACACCCACACGCATGCACACACACGTGCACACACGCGCACACTCACGCACATGCACACACAGTGCACACTCACACACGTCACAGTGGGCTCCGCCGTCCGTCTGGACGGTAGGGAGCAAACACAAACATCACTGTGGGCTCCACCGTTCGCTGGACGGTGGAGTAAAACATGTACATCACTGTGGGCTCCATGTGGGGCCCACCATAACATTTATTTTTTCATCCAAGCCGTTGAAAGGGGCACACAGACCTGGGTGAATAGGAAAAACAAATATCAGATTGGTTCAAAACTTCCGCGGGCCCAAAAAAAGGATTTCAATGGTAGAGTTCAATCATCAGTTTTCTATGGTGTGGGTCACCTGAGCATTGGACAGGCTTGAAATTGGAGCGGACCCACCTCAGGGGGTGGTCCACCTCTGGACGGTGTGTGGATACAAAATATACATCATGGTGGGGCCCACGGCTGGGGCCGGGGGTTCCCGCCCGTTGCACGCTGACGCTGGCAGCGTCTGACAGCAGAGGGCAGCAGCAATGCTGCTGCTGTTGTATTTGTTTTTTTTTTTTTTGAAATTCATTTTTCTAAAGTTTTTCACGTGTGGGGCCCGCTTCAGCCAAATCCACCTCGGCCATTGGTTTCCATGGCCCGTAACAAATCCATCAAGTCCAATATTGGGTCTGTTTCAGTGTGTAAAAAAAATCTGAAGGACTTCAAACGGTGAAGACCACTGATTGCTAAGGTATGGCCCACCCGATGCTCCGATCAACCTCATTTTTCGGCTCAACGCCTAAAATGAGTTGGTAGATAGAATAGACGGCATAAATTGAATACATACATCGAGGTGGGGCCTACACACGTGGTCCACCCAAAAAGTGAGCTAATATTTGTGTTTTTCACCAAACGTCCAGCGTCCCTGGACGCTGGACAGTCTGGACGCAATACATACATTGAGGTGGGCCTGCTTTGCTTAGGTGGGCCACCACATGGTTGGTGGTGTGGAGCAATACATAGGAAGTGGGGCCTCACCTACAAATGACCAGGATCCCATACATGCTTCATGGCGGGGTCCATCCACAAGTGGGCCACATGGTCACATCATCACACCATAAAAAAAAGAACAAGAGAGGGAGAGAAAAAGAGGAAGTGGGACACACGTGTGATGGAGGGACCCCGACACTATGGGCACTCCCTTCCATGATCTACATCATAATCAAGTGGGTCTCATAACATGTGGGCCAAAAAAATTGAAATCTAACGGTGGAGATCCTTTCTCCAAGAAAATAGACAGTCTAGATGACCCATATACAAGCTAGGAAGGTAAACATCATGATGGGGTCCATGGAGAATGGCCCCATCATGGAATGATATTGATGATCAAGATGGGCCATCGGCCACCTCCTAGGGTCCAAAGTGAGATCCAAACCATTGATCGGTAGGCCTCACTTGGCCCATCATAAAAACATGAAATCTAGGCTATGGAAGCACCCACCGGTTGATCTCTTCGGTCCGTTGGAATGCCACCCTCCTTGTGTTCCTCTTTGATGGTAGAGATGGTAAATGGATGGCTAGGATGATGGGTTTTGGAATGGGAATGGTGGGCCACAAATCACTTTTCTCTCACTTGGAAGCTTGGACGTGTGAGCTCTTGCTTGCTTGGGAATGTGGAGAAATGAGAAGGAGAGAGAGGGTTGTAAGGGAGAGAGTGTGATGTGAGGTGAGTGATGTGAGGTGATGGATGTGAAGTGTACTTGACATGTGTAAGAGAGAGAGGTGAGAAAGAGTTGACTTTGGAGAGAGAAAGTATGGGTTGCTTGTACTTGACATTAAAGTGATTGATTGATGGATGTGATTGATTGATTGATGGATTGATTTGACATTGTGTAGAGATTCTCTCGGGATTGAGAAAGCGCGGCGTTTCTTCGAAATAAACGATGACTCACATCTTCTGGTCAGGGTATCAGATCGGTACGTGAGTCGCGGCGTTGGAACCGCGGCGATGGTGCGGTCGCAATGATACAGGTCTCGGATTAAACCGACTCGAATCTAAAAGATACGATTTACGATCGATCGCAACGTCGATTATCAATCACGGGTTGCCGGACTTCGACGGAAAGGATCGAGGATTCATCGGAACAGTGCAAATTAGGATACGGGTCTTACGTACACACAGAGAGCAACGCAGATTCAACGATTTTCACCATTAAATATTTCATGTGGTCCACTTGATAATTAGATCTGTCTTATTTTTCATCGTAAGCCTTATGACGAGCTCGCCAAATGGATGGACTGTTTAGATATAACACATACCCTATGATAAGACCCACGTAACTTGCTAATGTCATTAGAGCAAGTCCCCGCTCACTGTATACAAAAAAAAAAAAAAAAAAAAAAGTCAGAGTGCTTTCGTGTTGCATGTTAGTATATATGTTCGGTAAAAACATGATTAAAGTAACGGATAATTTTTTTAGAGCCATGTGGGGCCCACCTTGATGTATATGCTTTATCTAAGCCGTTCATCTATTACGATATATCAATTTAAGCCTTGAGGTAAAAAATAACATATATTAAAGGTTGAAATGGACCACATTATATGAAAAGTTAATTTACACGGATCTGAATCGTATCCAACTCGATTCAACTCGGTTTCTCTGACCGAGTCGGACTCTGTTCGGGTCAGGCGATTCATGTATCAGATTTGTTTGGGTAAGGTGACCTGAATTTGATTCCGGATCTGATCGAGTTCGGGTCAATCCATTGCCATTTCGGATCTGATCAGGTAGAACCCAATCCGCTCCGATCCAGACCGATGCCCACCTCTAGTAAAAAGCAAGTGGGCTTAAAAAGGTTGTGGGCCATATACTGGTCGTACAGTTGGAAATTTCTCATTGGATACTAACAAGGTCAGTAGTGAAATGGCTACTGAAGTGACGTCACCAAGCTCTGTGGAGCCCACCATGATGCATGTGTTGTATCCATACCGTCCAACCATTTATAGAGATCGTTTTATGGCATTACAAAGAGAATGAGATAGATCTAAAGTTCAAGTGGATCCCACCATAGAAAATAGTGGGGACAGTGACATTCACCGTTCAAAATTTCTTAAGGCCATAGTAGTTTCCGATGAAGCTGATATTTTTGTTTTCACTTAATCTATCTCTATGTTAACTTATGAATACGATGAATCTCAAAAATACATCACTGGGCCCTATAAATGTTTCATTGGTGGGTATGACTATGCTTGAAATTTATATCTATCTCATTATCTTTGTAAGGCCATAAAACGATCTCTAAAAATGGTTGGATGGTACGAATACAACACATGCATTATGGTGGGGGACGCGAATTGCGTCCTACCCCTGCCTGGACAGTAATCCGTCCGGACAGGGCTATGTGGAGCCCACCGTGATGTAAGTGTTTTATCCACTCGGTTCATTGTTTTTCTAAAATCATTTTAAGATATAATCTAAAAAACGAGGCAGGTCCACAGCTCCAGTGAACCACACCAAAGGAAGCTGCAATGATAATGACACCCACCGTTAAAACCTTTCTAAGGGCCACCGTGATGCTTTTTTACTATCCAACCTATTAATAAGGTCATGTAGACCTAGATGAGGTGAAAAAACAAATATCAGCTTGATCCGAAACTTCTCCAGCTCCCAAGAAGTTTTTAATGGAAGAAATTAAATCCCTACTTTGTGGTCCATTTAATCACTGTACCGGCCTCATGTTTTGGTTTATACCTTAAAATGATATGAGAAAAACGATTAACGGCGTGGATAAAACACTTACATTACGGTGGGCCCCACATAGCCCTGCCCGGATAGATTACCCTCCGGGCGGGGGTAGGACGCAATCTGCATCCTTATGGTGGTCCACAGAGTTTGGTAACGGGCTGACCATAATTTTTATATGTCATCCAAACCGTTCATAAGGTTACTACGACTTAGATAAACTGTAGGAACAAATATCATGATGCACAATTTATTTCATCCCGGCCTTCAATACCGACTCTTTCGTGTGGTATGGGCCGTATGGCCCACATGAGTCTTGGATCTATTTTTTTTTTCCTAGAATCCAGTCCTATTATGGTCTTGAAAAACAAATGAACGGAGTGAATTCGTCACAGAGATATATGTGGACCCCACATAGCCCCGGCCACAGGAATATCTATGTGCCTGGGGTAACAGGCAACCCACTTCCCTGTCGCGATTGAGAGACGAGGACGCGGATTTCTTGCGAGAAAATGACCATTGTAGACAAAACCTTTTATCCAGCGGTTTTTATGAAGGAATACAAACTTAAGTTACCAACTTAGACTAGCACGTGCGGACAGTGACTTTGAGGACGAAACTACCCCTCCTTTTCGCTGTGAAGACGAGCGCTGACGCTCCTTCAACTAAGAGTTGTACGAACGGCTTAAAAGAGATCAAAGTTACATGGCCCCACAACTATGTATTTATTATATCCACAACGTTCATCCATATTTCGAGATCATTTCAGAGCATTATCCAAAAAAAAAAAAAAATCATATCCAAAGATCAACTGGACCACACCACAAAGAGCAGCGGGGAAATTGATTTTCACCGTTAAAAATTTGTAGGGCCCACCATAACATTTATTTTCCATCCAATCTATTCATAAGGTCACAAAGGCCTGGATGAAGAGGAAAAACAAATTTCATAATGATCCAAAACTTCTGTAACCCTAAAAGGGTTTCAATGGTAGACGTTCAATTTCCCACTGCCTTTTACAATGTAGTCCACTTGATAGTTAGATCCGTCTTATTTTTCGTCTCAAGCCTTAATATGAGCTCGCCAAATAGATGGACGGTTTGGATATAACACAGACCTCATGATGGGACCCACAAAAGCAATGAAAATTTCACAGGTAAAAAAAAAACCAGAAACGGCTATAGCTACAGTTATAATCCGTAGCCATAGGCCTTTTGTTTGAATCAAACAAAAGGCCTATGACTACGGATTATAACCGTAGCTATAGCGGTATCCTGTGCACTTTTCTTTTAATTATTTTTTTGATTTTTTTGATTTTTTTTACATGGAGAATTTTATTCTACCTACATTTTTCTCTAACATATATTTATATCAATATGTATATATAAGCATATAAAAAAATTTTCTCTCCTTTTTTCATTTCTTTCTTTATTCATATAACAAGAATATCTTCTAAACCAAAATTAGTTACTTGACGTACCATATATGATTTTAGGGCTGAAAGTTAGGCCTATGGCTACGGATTATAACCGTAGCATAACTGTAATGCTATGTACTCTTTTCTCTTTTTATTTTTATTTTTTACATGGATAACTTTATTCTATTTACATTTTTCTCTAATACATATTTATATAAATATGTATATATATGCATATAAAAAAAAAAATCTCTCTCTCTCTTTTTTTTTTCATTTCTTTCTTTATTCATTTAACAAGAATATCTTCTAAACTAAAATTAGTTACTTGACGTACCACATATGATTTGGGGTAGGTATGAGAAGCTACTTTAGCCAACCAACCTAGTTATTTTCCAAGATTCCATTAGTTCGATGGTCGAAAATACATTTCATTCACTTCGTGGTCAATTTCAATCACGTCACGGTCAAACTAGAAATTGAGCAGGGAAAACATGAAATTGATTGGGCAAATTGAAAATTGAGTGGGGCAAGGTAGGAATTGAGCGAGGGAACCTAGAAATTGAGCGAGGGAAGGTAGGAGTTCAACGAGAGAATCTAGAAATTGAGCGAGGGAAGCTAGAATTGAGCGAGGCAACCTAGAAATTGAGCGAGGAAACTTAGAAATTGAGCGAGGGAACTTACGATTTAAGTTAGGCAACCTAGGAATTGAGCGAGGGAAGTTAGAAATTGAGAGAGGGAAGCTAGAATTTGAGCGAGGGAACCTAGAAATTCAACGAGGCAACCTAAGATTTGAGCGAGGGAAGCTAAAAATTGTGTGAGGGAACCTAGATATTGAGTGAGGCAACATAGGATTTGAGCGAGGAAAGCAAGAAATTGAGCGAGGGAACCTAGAAATTGAGCGAGGCAACCTATCAATTGAGCGAGGCAACCTAGGAATTGAGCGAGGGAAGCTAGAAATTGAGCGAGGGAACCTAGAAATTGAGCGAGGTAACCTGGGAATTAAGCAAGGTAAGGTAGAAATTGAGCGAGGGAAGCTAGAAATTGAGTGAGGCAACGTAGGAATTCAGCGAGGCAACGTAGGAATTTAGCGAGGGAAGCTAGAAATTGAGCGGGGCAAATATGAAATTGAGCGGGGCAAACTAAAAATTGAGCGGGACAAACTAAACTATGGAGGTGTCCCAAAAAAATACTTTATGAATCTTCTGAGGAATGCTTTGAATGATGCTCAATTTCCAGTTTGTCCCGCTCAATTTCCCAATTTTCAATTTATCCCGCTCAATTTCCAGTTTAACTTGCTCAGTTTCCAGTTTGTCCCGCTCAGTTTCCAGTTTGGCCCGCTCAAGCAAGTTAAAGGATCTTATACAGAATGCGCGAGATGTTCGCTGTCATCCGATTTCTCGAGATGAGTACTATATTGTGAGAGATTATAATGATACAGTCAATCACATTACTGCACTGCCTGTTACTCATTGACTACAACTCAGCACTGTAACCTAGTTGCTGTTAGTACCTCACTGGTTTCAAATGGCTGATTTGAATTTAAAAGTAAACCCAGGGCAATCTGACAATGAGCAAGTTGCAACTTCCACAATCACAACACAGCAGGAATTCTTGTCAGGTCAGGTGAGGTTGGTACAATCACATGTACTTCAGTCAGTTGGAATGATGCTATTTGTTTGGATTGCAACAACATGAATTTCCACATTATAACCTAGTTGCTCTCTTTCCAGTTCATTCATGAATTCTTACTTTATTGCTCTTTTTAAAGTGTTTCCAATGTGTTGGGTCAGACAACTCGAGACTTCAACCTGAGCCCAACCTAAGTTTTATCAGGTTGGTGTTTGTATGGCCCAACCCCAAGACTAAACTCGATACATTCTGCCCAAGCCCAACCCAATGTCGGGTGGGTCACAGGTTGGTCGGGTTGAACCCGCCCAAACTTTCAGCCCTAAAATCAAATATGGTACGTGAAGTAACTAATTTTGGTTTAGAAGATATTCTCGTTATGTGAATAAAGAAAGAAATGAAAAAAGGAGAGATTTTTTTTTTTTATATGGTCATATATACATATTTATATAAATATGTGTTGGAGAAAAATGTAGGTATAATAAAATTCTCCACGTAAAAAAAAAAAGAGTACAAAAAGAAGTAAAAAAAAAAGTGCACAGGATACGGCTATAGCTACGATTATAATCCGTAGCCATACCCGGCCTTTTATTTGAAACAGCGTTGAATCACGGACTCCGCGATCCATCCCCAAATCCTACAGCGAGTTGCGGTGGAATCGCGGATTCAAACAAAAGGCCACTGTTATCTATGGCTACGAATTATAACCGTAGCTATAGCCGTATCCTGTGCACTTTTTTTTTTTTACTTTTGTTTGTACTTATATATATATATATATATATATATGGAGAATTTTATTCTACCTACATTTTTTCTAATACATATTTATATAAATATGTATATATAAGCATTAAAAAAAAAAAATTCTCTCCTTTTTTCATTTCTTTCTTTATTCATATAACAAGAATATCTTCTAAACCAAAATTAGTTACTTAACGTACCATATTTGATTTTAGAGCTTGGGCAGGATGTATCGGGTTTGGTTTTGGGGTTGGGCCATACAAACACCAACCCGATAAAACTTGGGTTGGGCTCGGGTTGAGGTTTCGGGTTGCCTGACCCAACATGAACCCGATTAAATTGAGTGCAGATCATTTGTGTTGAAGGCAACGAAAATTCCAAATGCCGACTGCTTTTATGGGTCTACATCATTTTGGATGACTCCTCTCACATGTAGACTCCTGCATGTCAACATCACATCAAGGGACAATATATACATTGACTTCTTAAATGGAAATGATGGTTGTGGAAGATGTGGATAGAGGGTTTGGAAGTTGAGAGATTAGAAAAATAGAGGGTTTGAAAATTGGGCGGGCCAAACTGGAAATTGAGCCGGACAAACTGGAAATTGAGCGGGCCAAACTGGAAATTGAGCATCATTCAAAGCATTCCTCAGAAGATCCATAAAGTATGCTTTTGGGACACCTCCATAGTTTAGTTTGCCCTGCTCAATTTTATGTTTGCCCCGCTCAATTTCTAGTTTGACCGCGAAGTGATTGAAATTGACCGCGAAGTGAATGAAATGGATTTTCGACCATCAACCCGATGGAATCTTGGAAAATAACTAGGTTGGTTGACTAAATTAGCTTCTCCTGTCCCAAAATCATATGTTGTACGTTAAGTAATTTATTTTAGTTTAGGAAATATGCTTGTTAAATAAATAGATAAAGAAATGAATTAAAAGAAAAAAAATATTTTATATACTTATATATACATATTTACATAATTATGTATTAGAGAAAAATGTAAAGGAAAAAAGTTTTCGTGTAAAAAAAATTTAAAAAATTTAAAAAATAAAAATAATAAAAAAATCTGCCAGACTCCGGCAGCAGCAGTTTTTTTTTTTTTTTTTTTTGATCTGTGTGCTTTTGTGGGTCCATCATGAGGTCTGTGTCATATCCAAACCGTCCATCTATTTGGTGAGCTCATATTAAGGCTTGAGACAAAAAATAAGACAGATCTAACTATCAAGTGGACTACACTGTAAAAGGCAGTGGGAAAATTGAACGTCTACCATTGAAAACCTTTTAGGGGTTACAAAAGTTTTGGATCATTATGAAATTTGTTTTTCCTCTTCATCCAGACCTTTGTGACCTTATGAATAGATTAGATGGAAAATAAATGTTATGGTGGGGCCTACAAAATTTTTAACGGTGAAAATCAATTTCTCCACTGCTCTGTGGTGTGGTCGAGTTGATCCTGGGATATGATTTTTTTTTTTTTGGATAATGCTCCGAAATGATCTCTAAATATGGATGAACGCTGTGGATATAATAAATACATAGCTGTGGGGCCATGTAACTTTGATCTCTTTTAAGCCGTTCGTACAACTCTCAGTTGAAGGAGCGTCAGCGGTGGTCTTCGCAGCGAAAAGAAGGGGTAGTATCGTCCTCAAAGTCGCTGTCCGCACGTGGTAGTCTAAGTTGGTAACTTAAGTTTCTATTTCATCATAAAAACCGCTGGATAAAAGGTTTTGTCTACAGTGGTCATTTTCTCAGATCCTGAAAAAGCCGGAAACGGATTGGCTACTCCCCCTGCCCCCAGCCAATGGCTGGTGTTTGGTGCTATGCGGCCCACCATGATGTATGTGTTTCATCCATGCTGTCTATATATTGTTAAAGATAATTTTATGTATTATACCAAAAATGAGGTATATCCCAGCCTCAAGTGGACCACATTATAGGAAATAGTGTTGAATGAATGTCGACCATTAAAAATTTTTTGGGGGCCATGAAAGTATTAGATCAAGTTGATCTTTGTTTTTTCCCTTCATCTGGATCCTAATGACCTAATCAACAGATTGGATGTCAGATAAATAGTACAGTGGGCCTTAGGAGGATTTAAATGATGGATATCCAATCACTATTGTTTTCCTGTGGTGTGGTCCCTGAGATTTATATCTCTCTTATTTTTAAGGTAAAACCCTAAAATGATCTTTAAAAATGGATGAGCTGAATGGATGAACACATACATCATGGTGGGCCCACAGAGCACTGACCATGTGTAGGGGGAGTAGCCAATCCATTTCCGCCAATGCCTTTCCAATGAATATATGCGCAAGGATGATGAGTGGGGTCCACAGAGATGTTATTGTAAAATTCACTCCGTCCATCTGTTTTTAGAGATCATTTTAGGAAGTTTGACCATATATTAGGTGGATCAAAGAATATAGTAGGCCACAAGATAGGAAACAGTGGATATTTAGTGAGTACGGTTGAAATATACTAATGGCCATAAAAGTTTTGTATAAGGCCTTAGTTTTCGTAATTTCATTTCATCCCACTGGGAATGACCTTATAAATGGTTTACATGGCATATAAACAACAAGGTGGAGCCCAAGAAAGTTTCAACAGTGAGATTTTCTTTCCCCGATTTTCTCTATCCTGTGACCCACTTGAGTTTTAGATTCCACAATTTTTTTGTCGAACGTCCTAAAATGATCTCTAAAAACGGATGGACGGAGTGGATTTCTAAAAAACATCACAATAGCCCCCTATCACCATCCTTATGCAGGAACTTCCCGCGAAAGCCGGCCATCGCAGGAAATCCGCGTACGAGAAAGGGCGTTATCTCCGGAAACGGATTGGCCACTGACCCTGCCACTAGCCCATGGCTAATGGTCGGTGCTCCGTGGACCCCACCATGATGTATGTGTTTCTTCATGTATTCCACCAATTCTTACGGATCATTTTAGGGTATGAGTTAAAAAATGAAGTTAATCTAAATCTCAAGTGGACCGTAAGGAGTTGATTGAGGCACAAAAATGAGCTGATATTTATTCTTTCCCTTCATCCAGTTTTTATTACCTAATCAACCGGTTATATTTCAAATAACAATTATAGTAGGCCCTCAGAGGTTTTTAATGCTGGACATTCAATTACTACTATTTTCCCATGGTGTGGTCTACCTAAGATTCATATGTACCTAAATTTTGGCATTAGAATCTAAAATTATCTTTAAAAATGTATGGACGGCGTGGATAAAACACATACATCATGGTGGGGTCCACATAGGGCCGACCACTATCCACCTGGCTGGTGGCAGCGTCAGTAGCCAAACCGCGTCCTGTATCTCTACCCACTAGGCCCCACATTTTGAGATTTTCGGATAATCTGAACGGTCCACATTTCTTTAAAGCAAATAATAAGGCCGTTATCCTATATTCACATCTTAGTAAGTGATTTTCACCGTTTATATTTAGAAATACAATGCGAACCCTTGAAAAACTTCCACTCATTGTTCTTAAATTATCTACAGGTATACGGTAAATTTCATAAATTTAAGAAATATTGTAATGGTCACGATAGAACAAATTCCGAAATATAGACGGTTACGATCATTGTAACACTCAAGAAGTGGGCCCCAGTTGTTGGCGACAGATTTTTAAAAGTGTGTCGCGACGGAGGAAAAACGAACTGGGGAGGGAAAAACAACACCCACCCACGACGGCGTCCATACCTTGACCTTTTCTCCTCCGAATAATTAAAAAAAAGAAAAAGAGAGGGAGTGCGAAATTACCGTTTTACCCCTCTCCTTCAAATCCTCCCAAAAACTTCAATAATCCTCCCTATCGGTTCCATCGATCTTAATAGCCTTTCGATCTCTCCTTCTCTCTCCATCTCTATCTATCTATCTGGAAGGTGCGGCTCCAATCAATTTTTTTTAAAAAAATATTATTATTTATTATTTATTATTTTTCCTGATGTATTAAGGAAAAGATCAGGAAATTCCATTATATTGTTAGGAGTTTTAAATTCGATTTTGTTGGGTTCATTGATTGATTTTTTCTACGTGATGTAATGTGAAGAACGTATCTGTAGATTGTTATGAGAAATACCCATATGCCAGGTTTCAGTTTTATTGGATGTATTTATTTATTTATTTTGTAATTGTGGGAGTGTTTGGGTGTTTTCTTTGATTTTATTTGTTTTTATTTGTTTTATTTGGGTTTTTATTTTATTTTATTTTTATTTTTTAATTTTTTAATTTTTATTTATGATTTGAATTCATGAGGAATGGAATTACTTGGAATCTGGAGGTGTATTTTGGTGTTCTGAAGAAAACCCAGATGCCAGAGTTCAATTTATTGGATTTTTTTAAAAGAAAGAAATCAGGTTGTTTGGAGTTTGTTTTTCTCCATGAGGAATGCAATTACTTGTAATCTGGAGATGTTTTTGGTGTTCTGAAGAACCCGGATGGCAGATTTCTATTTTATTGGATTTTTGATTGGAAAAAATTTGGGGTGTTTGGAGTCGTGCTCCTTCTTGGGGTTCTCTGCTGAAATCTAGAGGTGTTTTTAGTTTTTTGAAGAAAACCCAGATGCTAGATTTCAATTTTCTTCGGCTAAAATAAAAAGAAAGAAAGGAAAAAAAAAACTGGGGATGTTTGTAGTTTGTATTCTTTCTTGAGGAATGGAATTAGTAGGAATATGGTGAAATCTAGAGCTGTTTTTGGTGTTCTGAAGAAAACCCAGAGATGCCAGATTTCAATTTTAGTTGACTTAAAAAATTAAAAAAGATCTGTGGGTGTTTGGAGTTTGTGTTCCTCCTTGAGGAATGGGATTACTTGGAATCTGGTAAAATTTGGAGGTGTTTTATGGGGTGCTATGAAGAAACCCAGATGCAGATTTCAATATTATTGGATTTTTATTTTTATTTTTTATATATAGAAAAAAGGGGGGTTGTTGGAGTTTGTTTCCTTCTTGAGAAATGGAATAACTTGGAATCTGGTGAAATCTAGAGGTTTATTTTGAGTGTTCTGAAGAAAAAACCCAGATGCTTGGTTTCAATTTTATTGGATTATTATTATTATGATCTGGTGTTTTTGGAGTGCATGTTTTTATGGAGGATTTGAATTCGTGAAGAATGGAATTGCTTGGAATCTGGTGAACTCTAGAGGTTGTTTCTTGGTGTTCTGAAGTTAACCCAGATGGCAGAGTTCAATTTTATTGTTTTTTTTTTCTTCTCCATCTGGGTATCTTTGGAGAGAATTTATTTATTTTCTGGGCGATTTGAATTCCTTTGAAATGGATATACTTCGTATGCTTGGAGTTATGTTTTTCTTCGGGAATTAAATTCATTGGAAATGAAATTACTTCAGATCTGGGGTAATCCAGAGTTCTTTTTTGGGTTTCTGAAGAAAACCCAGATGCAACACGCACCCCCCCCCCCCCCCCCCCCCCCCCCCAATTATAAAATAAAATAAAATCTTGGTATGTCCTGACTACCTGTTTTCCGTTGACTTGGATTCATGAGAACTAGGATTACATGGAATTGATGAATTCTAGAATTTATTTTGGTGCTATCTAGTAAACTTACTTGCAAAATAACATGTCTTTTTTTTTTTTTAAATTTAAAATTTAAAACCTTCTCCTCTAGCTATGTTTGGAATGTCTTTTTTCTCTTTAGGGTTTGAAATCACACGAAATGGAATTTGGGGAAAACTAGAGTTATTTATTTATTCATTTTAAAAAGCCAGTGGCCAGATTTCAAATTTCCTTTACTTTTCATATGATTGTTAGGATTGGCAGAACAGGATGTGCATCTGACCCCAATTAGTTGGGGTAAGGCTTAGATGACGACGACGATGATTGTGTTTGGATTACTTTCTTTTTCTAGTAATTTGATTCTTCACAAAAAATGGAATTATGTCAGATTTGATGCAATCTGGAACTCTTTTGGTTTTTATAGAAAACCTAGATGCTGATTTCACAAAAAAATGGAATTATGTCAGATTTGATGAAATCTGGAACTCTTTTGGTTTTTACAGAAAACCTAGATGCTGTGTTTCGTTTTTTTTTTTTGTTTTTTTGGCGTGTCTGCATGTAGGCTATCTGTTTTCTAATATGAATTTGAATTCCTAAACCTAGAGTTTTTTGGGGTGTTTTGAAGGAAACCCGGGTGCAAGATTTCAATTTCTTTGATTTCTCTCTTTCATATGAGTCTTTTTGTAATACATGTTTTTCTAAGGATTTGAATTCGTTAGGGATGAAATTAAGGGCCTGTTTGATTTTCCATGTTACATGTAAATCCCTGGTAAATAAGTAATTATTACTTTTTTTTTTTTTTCACTTGGTTTGAAAATGGGTGAGTAATTCCACCTCGAAAACCGGTCCAAAGATATTGACTTAAATTTGTGGGTCCAACTGTTTTATCAGAACATTGTGTGGCATGAGCCAAAAAATGAGGCAGATCCAACGCTCAAGTGGCCCACAAGAAATGAAACAGTGGCCTTAATTTGTTCACCATTGAAAGTTGTTTCCTTACTAGGCCCACATTGAGGTTTATTTGTCATCTTACTGGTTCATAAGGTCACACAGACATGGATAAGGGGAAAACACAAATATCAACATGATCCAAAACTTCTAGGGGCCCCAAGAAGTTTTTAACGGTAGGCGTTCGATTCCCACTGTCTCCTGTGATGTGGTCCACTTGAGCTTTGGATCTGCCTCATATTTGGGCTCACGCCATAAATTCAGCTAGCAGCCTGGCATAATGAATGGACGGTGTGGATAAGCCACATACATCATGGTGGGCCCCACGTTTATTTCTCAAATTTCTTGATTTTAGTGTTAAAAAAGTAGGCCGTCATTGCCTGCATTGGGAAAGATGCAGTAATTACCTAAGTAAATAATTATTACCCATTTACAAGGTAATTACAGTTGAGGGGAAAAAAATCAAACAGGCTAGGAAGCCGATGAAATCTAGAGGTCTTAGGTGTTATGTGGAACATCCAGATGGCGGATTTCAATTTTCTTTGACTTTTCCATTTGGGTGGTGCCAAGTTTTTTTTGAATTCATGAGGTTAGTGATTGAAAAAAATCATGAGGTTTAGAATTACAAGGAATTTGACTAATGCTAGTGGTTTTTTTTTTTTTTTTTTTTTTTTTTTTTTTTTTTTTTTTGTGTTGAAGAAATTCCAGATAGCAGATTTCAGTTTTTCTTGGAAATTCTCTTGTCTAGGTATGCGTGGAATATCAGTGTTTTCTTGTGGAATTGAATTGATGTGAAATGGATGAAATGAAATATGATGAAATTTAGAGGGCCTTCGATGTTCAGAAGAAAAACCAAGATGCGCAATTTTCATTTTTATATGGTGCATGTGTTGTACTCAAGGTATCCAAAATTGTTTACATAGTGGTAGCAGTGGGTACTGTCAGTGTTCGAGTTGTCGGTATCGCTACAAGTTTCGCTGGCCAGAGATAAAGATATAATATCGTTATCGCCGATAACCAGAAATGCGGGGAAAAAGAGGGAAACATGGGGAAAACGATGAAATTTTTTAGTGAAACTTCAAAACATGGCTAAATACACATATTTACATATTTAGGAATAAAAAATTGCGAAAAGAATACATTACATAATAAGTTTTCATTTAATGGGACCTAAAAAGCATGCGATGCCATAAAAAATCACTTTAATAGCAACCAAAATGAGTTTATATATTACAAATGCAGCTGACATACAGTAATTAAGACACGTAAAAGTAAATGAACTCAAAGAAAAAAACAAATATATGATTGATTCATAACTTTTGTGGCCCGTTAATCGTCAATCACCACTTTTTCCTTTGGTATGGTCCACTTAGATAATTGGATGTGCTTATTTTTTGGATAATAAGCTAAAAATGATTTGGTATCTACACCGTTAACTCATTTTGGCAAATCATTTTATGGTATGGGCCAAAAAATGAAACGAATCCAAATCTTAGGTGGACCACACCACATGAAAAAGTGATCATTGATGACAACCATTAAAAAAATTACGGGGGCTACATAGGTTTTGGAGCAAGCTAATATTTATGTTTTCCCTTCATCCAGGTCTATTAGACCTTATGAACAAATTTGATGGAAAATAAACATCATGATGGGCCCCAAGAAAGCTTCAACGGTGCATATCATTCCCACCACAACTTCCTGTGGTGTGGACCACTTGAACCTCATATCTGGCTACATTTTGGGTTCATTCCCTAGAATAACATATCAAAATGGTTGGATGGTGTAGATAAAACAAATATATCATGGTGGGCCTTACAGAGCCCTGACAGACCATCCATCTCTAGGCTCCTGATCCGTGCTAACGCCGATTTTCCCTGCAGCAGAGTTATTGTGAGAACTTTCTGAGAACTCATCATATGTGATGTGAGTCCAAAATCTGAACGGTCTAAGTGATGCAGCACTCCATGAAACTTCTATGGTGCAACTTTTGCTTTCATCTAAGACTTCAGTGGGCCATTATAAAAGAAAACAATTTTCTCCCTTGATTTGCCTCTTTCTTTGCTATGGCCCACCAGAGTTTTAGATCAGGGTAAAATTTGGTTCTTGGGAGTTTATGGGATGCCACATCACATGAACAGTTCAGATTGGAGGCCCACTACACGTGTGAAAAGATGCGTACGTGCCTCGTGTAGCCGTGCCCGATGAAAAAGGATGCGGATTAGCTGTATGATAGGTTGAGTAGCGAGACACGCTACTGAAGGGACGTCACTAAGTTATGTGGATCCTATCAAGATGTATGTGTTGTATCCACACCGTCCATCCATTTGTTGAGAACAGTTTAGGGCATGATCCAAAGAATTAGGCAGATCCAAAACTATAATGGACCCCACCATGGAAAACAGTGGAGTGAGTTACACTCACCGTTGAAACCTTCCTAAGGTCCACCGTGATGTTTATTTGAGATCCAATCTGTTCATAAGTTATCACAAATATTAAATAAGGTAAAACACAAATATCAGCTTCATTGAAAACTTTTGTGGCCATTAGAAAATTTTAATGGTGAGCGTCACTCTCTCCACTTTTTCTGTGGTGGGGTCCACTCGAGATTTGGATCTGAATCATTCTTTGGCTCATGACCTAAAATGGTCTCTCAAACTGGATGGACGGTGTGGATACAAAACATACATCATGGTGGGACCCACAGAACTTGGTGACGTCACTTCAGTAGCGAGTTGGCTACTCAACCCGTCAGTAGCACCTCCGCGCCTGATAAAAAAGGGCTCCAAACCCATTTTTCATCCAAGAGACTGTGAAACCCTGGATTCTTCCCCAAATCTCCGGATTTCTCTGGATTTTTATTTTTATTTATTTTTATTTTTTTCGCATTTTCTTCCTAAATCAATTCCGTTTTCAACTAACAATCTAATAGAAGAAAGAAAAAAAGGGAATCGAGATTTTCTTTATTGTAACCTACGAATGGCGAGCTTCGATTCAAATGGCCACAAATACAGCTTCCATCAGGTCCATCTATTCTACAGGTGCGGAAATCCACCCTATTGAAAGTTTCCCTCTCTCTCTCTCTCTCTCTCTCTCTCTCTCTCTCTTTTTCCAATTTTTTTGATAGTATCGGTATCGTTGGACTGCGATACCGATACTATCGACCGATATTGCGAACACCGAGTGACAACTGGACTTTTCGCAAAAAATTGATAAAATCGCTGAAAAATCACCGATATTAGGAAGAGAAACGAAAAAATGGAGTTTCGGTGTCGCAACTCTAGCGATACCGAAATTATCGGTGATAATTTGATAATATCGCCGATAATTTAAACACTGGGTACCGTTATGTGACGTGGGGCTGTAACGATGGTGGCATGTCTGTTTTCCTTAAGGATTTAATTAATGAGGAATGCAACTACATGGATATGATGAAATGTTGAGCTTTTGGGTGCTCTAAAGAAAAACCCCTTTGCCATATTTCATTTTTTTTTTCCTTTGATTTTTTTTTTTCCCATGAGAGTATCTTTAAAATCTTTGTTTTTCTTGAGGATTAGGTTTCATGAGAAATGATATTTCAGCTACTCTGGTGAATGCTAATGTATTTCTGGTGTTTTATAGGAAATCTGGAAGCCATATTTTCCAGTTTCATTGATTTTCCCTTTTCAGATTATGTTTTTGTCAAGCAAACAAATGCTAGATTTGGTTTTTATTTGATAATGTAAATTAATTGTGGATTATCTTCCTTGGAATTGCTGTGAAAATTTTTATTTCTGTGTTGTAGATGGGTTGCTTGATTTTGCGACGATTGATTCAAAAGTCACCGATGTCTGCTAAGTTCCGATTTATTGTTTTACCTGTGGGGAACCCGAATGCAAGACTAGATTTTACTTTTTTTTTTGGATAAATTTTCATTGTGTATGGAGATCTTTGCCTTTGATTGATGGGAAATAACAATGCATGGAACTGACAAAATTTTACAACCTTTGTCCTTTTATTCCCTGTGAAAGTGTTCCCGATAAAGATGATTTTGCATTTCTTAGTTATTGAGAGATGGGCATGGAGCATTTTTGAGGAGACTTATAATCCAGTGCTTTTTATGCATGAAATGGGGATATCTATTTCTTAATGAATTAACTTTGAATTTATAGAAATATGATAAAATCTTGAACCTTCTTGTTTCTTGTGAAAAACTCAGGTGTTGGATAATGCATTTTCATGGTTCAAGTTTGTATTGATGATATTCCTTTGGAATTCTTCAAGAACAGAGTCTGTATTGCATGACTTTGAGATGTGTGTTCAATTTTCATACAATTGACTTGAAAGTTCATGTCATCTGATAAAATCTTGAGGACCAGAATCTTTACCGAATTTCATTTGGCCATCATCTACCGGATATGGAGCATCTTCCTGTAGAAGTCATTGGAAACATACTATCAAGGCTCGCAGCTGCCCGAGATGTGGTGATTGCCTCTGCAACTTGCCGGAAATGGCGAGAAGCATGTCTGAAACACCTCCACACCCTTTCTTTCAATTCCAATGATTGGCCTGTTTATCGTGACCTCACCAACAGTCGGTTGGAGATTCTTATTACCCAGACTATATTTCAAACCACTGGTTTGCAGTGTCTGTCGATTTTCATGGATGATGTTGATGAGTTCTCGGCAGCTCCTGTGATTGCTTGGCTCATGTACACTCGAGAGACTCTGCGCTGTCTGCTGTATAATGTCCGCACGACTCCGAATGTTAACATTCTGGAGAAATGCGGTAGGCAGAAGCTGGAAATGTTGGTCTTGGCTCACAACTCTATCACTGGGGTTGAACCCAGTTACCAGAGGTTTCCATGCTTGAAATCCCTTTCTCTGAGTCACGTCAGCATTTCAGCCTTGGATCTGAGCCTGCTTTTGACTGCCTGCCCGAAAATCGAGACCTTGGCACTCGTCAATCCGGAGATTGCAATGTCGGATTCACAAGCGACAATGGAACTAAGCAGCCCTACATTGAAGAGCATTTATGTTGAAGCGATTAGCTTGGATAAGTTCATATTAGAAGCTGATAGTCTTGAAAGCTTGCATTTGAAAGATTCGACTCTAGAGCTTTTTGAGCTTATCGGCAAGGGTACTTTGAAACATCTCAAGATTGATGATGTCAGTGTCATTCACCTAGATATTGGGGAGATTACCGAGCATCTGGAAGCTGTCGACGTCAGCAATTTTACGATCATGTGGCCGAAATTCTACCCCATGATATCAAAGTCATCTAAACTGAGGCGGCTTCGGCTCTGGGGTGTGGTATTTGATGATGAGGATGAGGTCGTAGATTTGGAAACTATTGCTGTTTATTTCCCACAGCTAAGCCATCTTTCACTGAGTTATGACTTGAGAGATGGGTTGCTTCACTACGGTGCGTCGCGTTTGAAAAACGTGGTGGTGTTGGAACTGGGCTGGACGGTAATCAGTGAGCTCTTCACCCACTGGGTTGCAGCGCTGCTCGATAGATGTCCCAATCTTAAGAGGCTGGTCATCCACGGGGTTGTTTCCGAAGCGAAAACTCAGGAAGAATGCAATACGTTGGCTAATTTCACTTCATCCATCGTTCGGCTCATGAGAAAATATATGCATGTCGATGTGCAGTTTGAGTATGAATAAAATTCTTGGAATGCCTTTGCAAGGGTTTGAGTTTTGATCCAGCACGAGTTGTATAAGCAGGTAAAACAATACCGCATGTAGAGCATCTTTCTCTTTTCTATATCCAAATTATTTTCCTCCTCTTGTTAGATAATTAGAAACTTGAAGCAATTGTAAATTCAGCTATTCATTTTTTTTTTTTTTTTGTAGATGGAACCTGTTTTGGATTCAATTTTCTAAGTTCTCACTGCGCTCTAGTTATGTGTCTGCTTTGTTCTTGATGTTGTCTTTTCCTGAATAAAGATGCTTTACTAAGCATGCATTCTTAATGGTTCTTGCTTTCTTCGTTCATGTATCTGTTTGTTTTGAAATTTCTGATTTTTATATGTTTTGATTCATGCAAAAAGAATAGTAGAAGAGCTTTGCTTTAGTGCACATGTGGGCAGTAAGGCTCATGTACATGCCACACATGTGCCAGCATGACATGATAGATCCAAGATTCAATCAATCTGCCAGAAAGGAACCACTTCTTGTTAAGTCCATGTGAAAGAAGATGATGATGATGTAGCCTGTAAATAGGGTACGGAGAGTGCATTATTTCATCACTTTTCTAATTGAGGTAGCCCATAATTAGGGTACGGAGAGTGCATTTCTTTCATCACTTTTCTAATTGAGGTAGCCCGTAATTAGGGTACGGAGAGTGCATTTCTTTCATCACTTTTCTAATCAAGGTAGCCCGTAATTAGGGTACGGAGAGTGCATTTCTTTCATCACTTTTTTGAATTGTTTGTGAAGGTTTTCAGGAGGAACACCCTTGAAGCCATCATAGATCCCATGGGCAATCAAGTACTGAAAGTTCTTCTGTGCTAATGAATCACTTGACTCCATCATAGATCCCATGGCTGAACAAGTATTGAAAATTCTGCTAATGAAGCACTAACTCCTAGTTGAGATGTTGGAATTAGGGGTGCAACTCAGGCAGGTTGGGACCCTCAACCGGACCTGACCTCAATAGGACACTAACTGCAAACCTGACCTGAATTTGCTCAACCTGAACCCAACCTGATTTCGAATTGGGTTGGTGTTTTCCAACCCGCACCCAACTTGAGGACCTCGACAATCCACTCAATCGGGTTTGGGTCTATCCTAAACCAATATGCAGCCCTAGTTAGTATGCTATAAAAGGAAATTCACTACAACTTGGTGAAAGTTTTAATCCTTGACTCCTATGTAACTTGGACATGAACATGTTAGTGTGGGACACAGGGTGACATGTTAGGTGTGCATTATCACATTGGAAAATCTGACATGTCAACATTCCCCTTGAGATGTATAATCATCATATAACCCTTATCTCAACTAATTAGGGTCCTTAATCTTCAAAAAAGAAAAAGTAAAAAAAGAGGGAGTCGTCGTGCCGTTTATATATAATGATAGTGAAAATGTATTGTCATTTCAATTTCAGTTCGTAAATTTATAACACACTGAAATTTAGTTACATAACTAGAACCATGTTACAGCTATATAAGTAGTATTTAGATGATGCAAAGAATGATCATGTACAATTGTTGTAGGTTGACTTGAAATCTTCTAAAATAAATTAATGTATTTTGTCTTTCCTTTTCCTATAGTTGTGCCAATCATAGTTCAAAAACTCAGAAACTCGACTCAACTTGATCTCTAGCCAGCTCGGTTCAACTCGAAGACGCGACTGATTCTTTAATCGACTCAACTTGATAATTTTGATAGAGCATGCCCCTAATAATTGCATCGTTGTACCTGGGCTGTGAGGGCTCTCAACCACATGAGTAGTTCAATGTGCTCATCAGTGCCTAACCCAGAGATGTGAGGATCATCCAAGGCACATCAGTGTGGCGTACTCTTGTTAATAATTAAATTTATGGTATTTAATTTAAAATTGTTAGGAACACAAAGTAATTAAAATAACCAAGTAAGCACATGAGCTCATTGTATGGTGCGCTGGTAGCGAGCTATTGCCTTGATAAATGAGGTCGCATGTTCAAGTCTTTTCCCTGCGATTTTACTGTTGAAACAAAAGCAGCTGATCGGACCCCTGACTTGGTCGAGTCACACTGAGTCGTATCGAGTTGGCCGAATTTTCAAGCTGATTTGATGAGTCTTGTCAAGTCCTGAGTCACAGCAGTTAGTGAGTTCCCATGACACAGCTCAAAATTTTGTCAAGGTGACTTGACTCGGTCAAGTTTTTAATCAACCCACTGAGTTTTAGAACTATGGTGTTGATGCGTGTATGAGATGTGTCTGACATGGGTGTCGAATAGTACAGCCTTTTTCCCGGTAGGGTGCCCTTGTGACGTAGAGATTTTTACCAATGATGCAAAATGAGAGAGTGGTTTTGAGGTGTTGATTGGGAAGAAGGTTTTGAGGTGCGAAATTTAATAGAAGATGGTCCTACTATAAATTCAGTGAGTTTATGAAGCAGCATCTGGTTATAACCACGGTCAACTATGAAATACCGAATTTTGGAAATATTTCAGATAAAAAGAATAAAAGTCAATGTGTTGATCTGATTTTTTTTCTTTTTCTTTTTTCTCCTCTCTTTCGGTTTTTGTGTTTCTGTGTTGTGTCTGCTTTTCCTTTGGTTGTAGTCCTTTCTGGCTATGCCTAATAAAATCTTCATCTTAAAAAGAAAAGAAAGAATGGAAGTCTACATCTATCACTTGGATGGCTTCGACCTCCTGGCGACAGATGGAGGTAAACTAGCATGCAAAGATTTTATTAGGCATAGCCATTTCATTTCCAACACAACAAACCTTACTGGTTGAGTGAGGATATCTCTCACCCATTTCATTTCCAACACAACAACAACACTAACATAACCAATAAACCTTACTGGTTGAGTGAGGATGTCCAGAGAAAATGGTGAAATGTGCCCCCATCTAATACTACTCTCCTACAAGTTCCATGTGAGGTCCTAGGAGTAGGGCGTGGATTGAAGATCTCTAGTCTTATTCTCTATTCAGGAAATTTTAGGGTTCTTCTTTCCCTGCTTACATCTCTAATTAGGAGTTGTCACATTGCAAGCATTGATTCTATAGAGTTAGAGATCTAAGAGCTTCGATCGTCTTTTCTCAATGAAGAGCGTTGAACTTCTTTCTTTTGCACTCACATCCTTAAGCCCTTGGTTAATCCGAGTGGTTTATTAACTACTTTCGTTTACATTGCTTCTTATTTACTAGGTTGATACAATTTTTTCCTCATGTAACCCTTACTGTCGATTTGCTTTATTATTTCTATGCTTTGTTCATTTATTTATTTTTGAGCAATAATTTATAGCTAAAATTCCAAAATCTCAAACCCTGTAAAGTAGGGATTGTATGTTTGTGTGGGAGGAGAAGGGTGCTTCACAACTTCCTTCTTCATAATCAAAGCTCTCACTCAGAATACGTGAAGGTAGACTACATAGAGTTATTCAAATTCAATTGCACGTCTTGATCTCCAAGTCCTTGTAGTTCCATGACCTTTAGCTAGTTGTAGATTTTGAGATTTTAGCTAGTGGCAACCACATAAAACATTTTCATCCTCTTGATGCATTCCCTTCCGATGCGCTTTGCCAATCTATTCCATAGAAGGATAGCATTGGAACTAATAGATATTAAGATGAGGAAAAGTAAACTTTATAATTTCATCATGCAAAACAGAGACTAAAAACTACATTGGTTAGAAGGAGTGACTTCGTATAAGTTGAACGCTCCAAAAGGTAAAGGGGAAGGCGCAAAAGAACGTGGATGAATATAGCAATAAAAGGCTTGATGACGTATGGTTTACCTAAAGTTATGCCTTGATAGAGTGGAATGGTGGAACATGATTCATATAGTTAACCCAAGTAATTGGACCAGCCTTAGATAATGATGATAGTGATGATGTTGAATTTTTTTTTTTTGTTTTTGTTTTTGTGTGTTTGTGTAGCTCTTTTCCTTAGCCTTACCGCTTAATAAAATTGTGATTGATCAAACCTTTAAAACTCTCTCTCTCTCTCCCTCTCTCTTTTAATTAATTTTTTTTTTTTTTCTTAATTATCAAACTTAACAAAATGCCTTTTCAAAAAAAAAAAAAAAAAGAAGAAGAAAAAAAAGAAAGAAAAAAGGGAAAAAATTATTTTATATATATAAAAAAAAGGGCGTGACTAAAATTGGTGGTGAACTACCAATGTACATTCATTTAGTTTGAACCTCTCACACC
Source organism: Magnolia officinalis (assembly GCA_021015155.1). Classification (NCBI taxonomy): domain Eukaryota; kingdom Viridiplantae; phylum Streptophyta; class Magnoliopsida; order Magnoliales; family Magnoliaceae; genus Magnolia; species Magnolia officinalis. Next base: position 25,336 of record JAJHSJ010002280.1, read on the forward strand.
ATTACTTCAAAATGCGCTGAAAGGAATTACTTATATATATTATTGCTCATCCATATAAAATTTTTTAATTACATTAATTGAAGTTTTGCATTTTGAAAGTTACTTGTATTAGAACCTCTCAAGTCCAACCGGTTGGACCATAATTTACAGTCCACTGCAAATAATTTCTAACCTATCATCTATGTGCGACATCCAACCCTTCTAATAGGTTGCCCCACCATGAGGTTCAAATTGTAAAAAAAAAAAAAAATCCCCGTTCACTTATCAGGTGTGCTAAACCATAGGAAACAATGTCTAGCCATTGATAAATAATTAAATACAAGTTTGGTCCACTCATAAGTGGGTGTGGCTGATGTTTGCACAAGGTGATCCTCATGATATGTAAACCTATGGATGGGTTGAATACCACACACACATGGTAACAAATGAAAACCACTAGTGAAGAGACAAGGGGATTCTTAGTTAGTGTGGGCTTGCACTAGGGTTCAACATTGAGCATGTACCTTTTTGCATTAGTTATGGATGAGCCAACAAGGCATTTCCAAGAAGAAATCCCATGGTATATGATGTTTGCAGATGACATAGTTTTGATTGATAGGATGAGGTATGGCACAAACACAAAGCTAGATTTGCATAGGATTACTTTAGAATCAAAAGGATTTAAAATGTCGGACTAGCAAAGTATATATGGACTGTAGTTTTAGTAGCAACAGGAGTGAGTTAAGATCGTTGATTAAGAAGTTTTTAAAAATGATCACTTTTGATATCTTAGATCAATAGTTCATAAGAGTGGAGAAATAGGAAAATATGATGCCCATAAAATTTAAGTTGTTGGGTGGAAGAAATGGAGATGTATCTTTGGAATTTTATGTGACTCCCGCATACCACTCAAACTGAAAGAGAAATTTTGTTGGCTAGATATAAGAACAACTATGCTTTATGGATAGAATATTGGGCAACGAGGAGCAATATGTTCATAGGATGTGTAGCTAAGATGAAGATGTAGACACCCCACCTAATAATGAAATAATTGATCCCGCTCGATCAGAAGTATCGTCTTTCACACAGAAAACTTAGACCACACACATCTATCCAAGTCTGTTATAAGTCGCATCCAATTTGATTCGACTCAGAGCTTGATACAAGCCATCCAATCTCTAAAAATGAAGCTAAAATTGACCATACGAGGGTAGTGGAAATCTAAAATATGTGGCTATCTTTTCTCCTCTGGAAGCTGTCAAGTGTTCTTCCAATCAATGACTAATTAGTTAGATGTCAAGATTTGTTATGAAAAGTGAAGATTTATGGTTTTTATGATAATCTTGTTATACCATCATTACCTTAGTTTTCAAACTTTCTATCATTCCCCTTTATCATAAGTTGTTTTCAAACCCTATTAACAAAAATCATTAAAAAGAAAAGAAAAAAAACTCTTTTCCCTTTTGCCCCTTAAACGTCACATATGATATAAGTTTTACCGTCTTAACCATGTATCCAAGACTTCCAAGAGCCAATCACAACAAACCTTGTAATATTTTGCCCACCACCTCCAAAATAACCAAAATGCCATTACCCCCCGACTATAAATACCTCTCACCCATTTCATTTCCAACACAACAACAACACTAACATAACCAATAAACCTCACTGGTTGAGTGAGGATGTCCAGAGAAAATGGTGAAATGTGCCCCCATCTAATACTACTCTCCTACAAGTTCCATGTGAGGTCCTAGGAGTAGGGCGTGGATCGAAGATCTCTAGTCTTATTCTCTATTCAGGAAATTTTAGGGTTCTTCTTTCCCTGCTTACATCTCTAATTAGGAGTTGTAACATTGCAAGCATTGATTCTATAGAGTTAGAGATCTAAGAGCTTCGATCATCTTTTCTCAATGAAGGGCGTCGAACTTCATTCTTTTGCACTCACATCCTTAAGCCCTTGGTTAATCCGAGTGGTTTATTAACTACTTTCGTTTACATTGCTTCTCATTTACTAGGTTGATACAATTTTTTCCTCATCTAACCCTTACTGTCGATTTGCTTTATTTCTATGCTTTGTTCATTTATTTATTTTTGAGCAATAATTTATAGCTAAAATTCCAAAATCTCAAACCCTGTAAAGTAGGGATTGTATGTTTGTGTGGGAGGAGAAGGGTGCTTCACAACTTCCTTCCTCATAATCAAAGCTCTTACTCAGAATACGTGAAGGTAGACTACATAGAGTTATTCAAATTAAATTGCACATCTTGATCTCCATGTCCTTGTAGTTCCATGACCTTTAGCTAGTTGTAGATTTTGAGATTTTAGCTAGTGGCAACCACATAAAACATTTTCATCCCCTTCCCTTCCGATGCGCTTTGCCAATCTATTCCATAGAAGGATAGCATTGGAACTAATAGATATTAAGATGCGGAAAAGTAAACTTTATAATTTCATCATGCAAAACAGAGACTAAAAACTACATTGGTTAGAAGGAGTGACTTCGTATAAGTTGAACGCTCCAAAAGATAAAGGGGAAGGCGCAAAAGAACGTGGATGAATATAGTAATAAAAGGCTTGATGACACATGGTTTACCTAAAGGTATGCCTTGATAGAGTGGAAATGTGGAATGGTTGAACATGATTCATATAGTTAACCCTAGTAATTGGACCAGCCTTAGATAATGATGATAGTGATGATGTTGAATTTTGAGCAATTTTACCGTTGCAATTAGTTTTAAAATTTTGATTATTAAAGGGTAAAATCATCACTATTTGGCAAGGGATGGTTTGGATTTATCGCTAAGCATCATGGACGTCATATATTGAATCTGCCTTCCTTCACTTCTTTTACCTTTAATGCATGCAACTCTAGTAGACATTTCCTCTTCTATGTGTGTAGCCAGCACCACAAAATAAAAATAAAAATAGTGGTGATGAGTTGGCTTCTCTTTCTACGTGCGCCTAACCCTCTCCTTTTCCCCCCTCCCCACCAGATTACTGGATGAGGTAGTGGGCCCACCGTGATTTATGTGTTGTATATCTACCGTTATTGCAGCTCGTTTTAGGGCATGAGCCTAAAAATGAAGCGAATCCATATATGAGGTGGACCACACCACAAGAATCAGTGGTGCTTAAATGGCTATCATTAAAAATTTCTTAGGGGGCACTGTAATGTTTATTTTCCATCCAACCTCTTGATAAGATTACACAAACTTAGATGAAGGGAAAGCACAAATATTTGCTTGATTCAAAACTGTGGCCCATATAAAGTTTTTAATGGTAAATCATCACCGTTTCCTGTGGTGTGGCTGCTTCATTTTTGGGGTCATGCTTTAAAATGAGCTGGAATAACGATGGATGGCGTGGATTTATAACACATACATCAAAGTTGGAATACCATCTAAAGAGATTTGCTAAGCATACGCCGGTGTACAACAAGGTTCGTGTACATGACCACACATGTGCAATCATGGCAAATAGCTGCAAGATCTAATCCATCCATCAAGTTTGTCCGACCTTCTACATCCTTTCCTAAAAATAAAATTTGGTCTGATCTATCGTATTCTATTTCTGACAATTCCTGAATTAATCAATCATGAAGTGACATGTGTCTCTCGCACAGAGAATATAACATGTAGAAAGATTTTTAAAATATTTGGAACACTTTTTAAACACTTTTTACAAAAGCATAGCTGGGGCTGAGTTGGAGATAACTCTATCTCAGGAATAATAATAATCTTTTAGTTGTGGCTGTGCCTCAATCAACTGCCAGTATTTCCCTTTAGTTAATTTCATTCTAGTTTAACAATGATGGAAGGTAAAGTTGAACCCATCTTCGGACGAAGAACTCCATCTTCTGATTATTACAATTGATCTGCTCATATCTCGGTCATATATAATTATAGTTATCATATTTGCCTATATTAACACTTTGCATGAGGTTATTCTTGCTCCGGTGGTAGACTCTCGGGAGTTTCAACACCAGGTCAAGGGTTGGAGTATCCATAGGTGGTGAAATCCCACTATGGTGTGAGTGTGTGGGGGTGTGTGTGTGTGCAAATAAAAAAATAAAAAAAAAGGTTATTCAAGTGGGCCCAATATTAGAAAATGTGGATGGGTTAGGAAACTTCAGTCAAGTTTTTTAGACCATTTGTTTTACAAATTGTGGCCCACTGTGGCCCACTTGAGCAGTGGATCATCCTGATTCTTGGGCTAGGGCGTCCATATAGTGGTGACATTATGATGGATGGATTGGATCTCGTTCCTATTGTGCCATGGTAGCACATGTGTGGTGTGTACATGAGCTTTACTCCACATGCCTTTCCTTAGAAAGGCGATTATATCGATGATATTTCCCATCGCTAAGTAGGGCTGAAAGTTGGGTAAGTTCAACCCAACCGACCCTTGACCGACCTGACAATGGGTTGGGCTTGGGCAGGATGTATAGGGTTTGGTCTCGGGCCATACAAACGCTAACCCGATAAAACTTGGGTTGGGCTAGGGTTGAGGTCTCGGGTTGCCGGACCCAACCCGAACCCGATCAATATATAAGTTCCTTATAAATTAATTATAATTGAGTGTGGATCATGTATGTTGAAGGCACGGGAAATTCCAATGCTGTCAGGTTTCATTGGTCTACGTCATTTCCAATGACTCAAGCTAACAAGATACACTGGATTTCTCTCTCCCAAATAGATAGCCTGATACACAATACAACTTTTAAAGGAGTAGTCCTATATTTTAGCTTGTTTGTTTAGAAAAAAATGTTCTTTATGATAAATAACTATATATATATATATAATTCATACAATTATAAGTATAAAAAATAAAACGTGTATTGAAAATATAATAGGCTAACGTAATAATGAAAATATTAGCATATATCTACCCGACCAACCCGACCGAACCCGCTTGGGTTGGGCTTTGGTTGAGAATTCCCAACCCGAGCTTGGGTTGGGTTAGGGTTGAACACCAACCCGGCCCAACCCGGCCGACTTTCGACCCTATCGATAATGGTGCGTTTGGTTGCTAAATATCATGAAATTGCATTCAATTTTGCACCAAAATAGACTGACTAATCATGAGATATCATGAAATTCGGTGCAACCAAACGCACCCTAAAAGCAAGTGCATGGCTGCTGTCTGCTAACAAACATGTACGGCATTGTTGCTGCTTTTGACGTTGAGAATGGGCAGATGATTCTCACCACTCGATTGGAACAGGGCGGCATTGATTGTCTTTCCCTTTAGCGGTTCAGATCGTCTATCCAGGCTCTTTTGTGCTTATTCTACATTCATATCAGGCCACTCATCCAGAGGTGTGGATCTCTGAGTTGGGTGGACCGTATTTCCTCCCATTTAATAAATCAGATATCACAATCATTTGATTGATATTATCTTTTAGATTTATAACCTATTTGCAGTGGGGTCCATGATTTGGACGGTGTAATTTGGGTTATATAGATATGTCACGTGTACTAATGCAAGTGCCAACGTATCATCCATGGTACAACAGCCCGAGTATCAAATAGCTGTTAAAAAAAAAAGGAAATTTATTGTATATGTTATTAATTACTAGATTGCGCACTAGATCTTGTCCATGCAGCGCACACGTGTACATGACTCTGATGCTTTATTTTCTGGGCCCCACCATGGATCAACGGCACCCTAGAGATGACAATGGTTGGATGATTCTAGCCATCAATTGAAGGAACTTTGATGACCATCAATGGATGGTTAGATAAATTCTTGCCATTCAGTGGGAAAAAGTGCCCTCGAATAAACGGTTAGGATCAGCCGACCGTTGTGATATTGTGTATTGGTGCATGTGTTACCGTACTCTTTAATCCGTCCCAAAGTCGTTTTCACAAGTGGGGCCCTTGGTTTGTTGATCCATACTGTTGATGTGATGGACCCCATCATAAATAGGCCATGCAGCAAAAATCCCCTGGATTGAGAGATCCCAGCCTATCCAATCTTCTGTCTTTTTTTTTTTTTTTTTTTTTTTTAATTCGTTGATTAAAGATGGTTGCTGTATCTTTTCATAACCATCTCTTTTCAGGTCACCGATCGAAGGGCTAGGATTGTTCTCTCTGGGTTATTTTTGGGGCTTTGCCCATCAGCTGTAGAATCCACTAAACTAACGGTCTGGATCGCCAAAACGATGGGCCTGATTCCTAGAGGTCCAGGTCGTAAGGATATTCATGTCCTCAGGCTCAGGAATTTTTTTTTTTTTAAAAAAAAAAAAAAAAAAAAACACACCGAAGAGAAGCCTCATAAATCCACACCGTCGATCTGATTGGCCACAACATAAATGGGATTTCCCAAGTTACTGAGATTGAAAGGTGCGGACATGCAATACCGTTCTTTCTTTTGTAGAACGTACGTAGGCATCTGCCGTATTTTCTTCTTTACCAGTCAATTTGTAAACAACAAATCCAAGGGTTACCAACCTTCCATCGTGAGTCGTCAATCCAAATTGGGGCCCATCAGATCAACGGCCTGGATATTGCATCCATGGGCTCTACTTGTACAAAGGATGCTGTGCAGTCCTGAATCATGTACTGTTTTTTTTTTTTTTTGGTTTTAAAAGAAAAACTTTGATACTCTGGCAGAGTATGATAATTGATACGACGGCTCTAGCAAATTGCTAAACTTAAACTAAACCGTCCAAATCGTTGGTCTCAATTGGATTGTCCTAAGCCTAAGATTACACTGGTTTAATTTATTAAGTAGCTGATCGGTGGACGATTATTGGACTGTTGAAATATTCAACGGCCCTAATTCAACCAACTAATGCACATTTATGGGTGGTTAGGATCATCAATCAATCACAATTGTAGAGATAGTTTAGTTTTAATTAACATATGCCACATGTACGAGCGTGCCTGCACATCAACCATCACACTCAGCCAGAGTATAAAATAATACCATTTTATTTTTCTTACATGGGGTTGTTTACACGTTATTTTCGAGAATCTTTAGAAATTTCTGTTTGTTAACCTCATGTGGAATGTCAACGGGTCATAATCTCTTTTCATACACGCGCTTGTACCATATCAAAAGCTAAATTGTAGGTTTCAAGGGGCTCGCACATGCCTACATGACACGTATGTGCGTGATCTGGGCTGTTCATAAGGAGGTTCGTATGATGGATATTCATTGGCTTGAAAATCTGGCTGGTCTAACAAACAGGTGGGCCATACCTTTATGAAGAAATGAACGGGTTAGAAAATGATAACCGACAGTCTACATTTAATATAAATTTGTCCACTTTTTGGGTGAGCGGGCCTGATTTTAGGATGGGGACATGCACTAAAGGGACAGTCTGATGAACGGCCCGGATTCATACTCATACTCTGCCGGTGCACATCGGATTAGAAAAAAAGATTGATATTTGATGCTAAGGCAGTGTATGACAATCCATACGTGCGCATGCAGCCAGCACAATTGGATTATATGTACAGCAATCCAAACCGTCCAAATCGTGGGCCGAATTTCAGATGGTAAGAAGCCAAAAAATAAAAGAAATAAAAGAAAAAAAGAAGAAGAAAAGATCGATTGGGCAAAGTGTTATTTTAGCTCACTTTTGTGTAAATATCTTGACCATCCATATTGATGGCCATTGATCAAAGGTTAATATTTTTGTAGATCAACATGATGCTTGCATGGTGGCCCATGGATGTGAAGTAAACCTAATAAACGGTCTAGATCAATGGATTGGATTGCTTAACTGTCTCAACGCAACTATGAACACTATAACTAATAGTTTCCTGAGAGCACTGGAGCGTTGATATTTATTATCAGCTAATAAATAAATTTAAAAATTTTAATATATAATTATATAATGAATTTAGTTAAAATTTTAAATAACTTTTATATTAATATCGCCATAATTTTCTAAAAAATGAAAAAAAGTTAAAAAAATGCTGAAAATTTTAAAATCTCATGATATTATCTCTATAATATCTTTCAATTTACTTCTCGTGAAAGTATAGAGAGATTTTAAAATTCTCGGCTATATTTGTTACACTGCCGAAAAGTCCATATGCTTGAAATATGCATAAACAATGCATGGAAGTTCCTTAAATGAGGGTCAAATGTCTAGTGTATTATAATTACAGAAATTAGGGGATGTGCACCTGTACACGTAAGAAAGACTTTGATACTTTGGCAGATGTGATGGATGATAGATACTCTGACAGATGTGATGGATGATACACATGCAGGCATTTAGAAACTAATTATAAGTTACATACATAGCATGCAGGTAATTAAAATTTAATTATCCAAGGGTCCTTACTCTTGTTCGGTGGTATACTCTTAGGAGTTTCAACTCCCGGTCGAGGGTTCGAGTACCTATAGGTGGTGATATTCCACTAGCGTGTGTTCGTGTGTAAATTGTTTTTTTTTTTTTTTTTTTAAATAAAAAATAAAAAATTTAACTGTCCAAGTTATGATCTCAATTTGGATTTATCAGGATCTAAGAATTATGTTTACAGATGGGAGAGGATTTCGTCCTGTGGCCTGAACGGAAGTCAATCCAGGCACGTAGTTCATTCATTTTTTTTTTAAAAAACCGTTTTATAATACAAAGTTGAAAATGAGGCAGATCCAAGGCTCAAGTGGACCACATCACATGAAGCAACAATGATAATCACATCCACCATTGAAACTTTTGTAGGGCCCACCGTGATGTTTGTTTGTCATCCAACGTATTCATAATGTCACGTAGAAATGGATCAAGGGAAAATAAAAATTTTGCCTAAGCTAAGACTTCTGTGACCCTGGAAGTTTTTAATGGTGGGCATTCAATCCCACTTAGTCTACTTTAGCCTTGGATCTGCCTCATTTTCAAGTTTGTATTATAAAACGATTTTTTTTTTTTTTAAAATTGAATGAACTACGTGGATAAAACCCATACATTATGGTGGGCTCCACATATTCCCTGTTTGTACCAATTCATGGCTGGATAGACACTATGAAAGATGAGATGGATGCTCTTCATTAGAATCATACATAAGACGTTAGTCTTTGGTGCACCTTATGTGAATGTTCTTTGTTGTTGGTGTTGTACTATATGAGAAAGTCAACAAGAGGGTAACATGTGACATTACACGAGAAATAAGAGCTGAATGAAAAGATTTTCAAAATACTTGGAATGCTTTTTTAAGAACCATAATTGGCGTAAATTCAATTTTACATATCAGTGGATAGTTGGTGAAATAATTTCGTCGAGTTGTCCAAAAGTCTAACGAGCGAAGAGAGAAACGTGGTCAAGCAGTTTAAGATATAAAAGGCGACCAAGAGGAACATAGTTTGGCTGATGGAAGAGGAACAATCACAAAAGAGAAACGTAACAAAAAGAGTTATAGAAAGACTTTTCAATTATTGTAATCGTTGCAATAATGGAAGAATAAGCCTTGAAACATAACTTAATAAATAGGGGAGGAAATCTACAGAGTAAGATTCCTAATCTCCAATCTAACAACAACGAATCATCTATAAATCAAACAAAGTTACTTTTACCTCAGTTTATCATATGAGTAACGGTAATCAAGTAGTGAGAATTCTTAGCTATAATATTTAGTTGTAATCCAAATCTACACTCATACGCTTGCTTTGATCTCTATCTAATATCATGTAGTTCTTTCGAGAGACGCGTTGTAGCAATCACTTTTAGAAGTTGATTGTGAGTTTTTTCTTTTGTTTGATTTAACTGATATTTTGAAAGTCATTTCTTGTGGAAGGCACAAAGCAACCCATCTTTGAAGGAAGAACCCCACATTCCGATTATCACCTGATTATTATAAAATTTTCCAAGTGGCTAAGTAAACAACCAATCTTCTTAAAATTTGGTCATATACGTTTATATTGGACGTATCTACTTATTTTGGTGCTTAGGGTCGAAGTTGATCGGTTTGGATCGAGCCGCTTTATTAATTCTTGCATGCCCGCGCACATTACATGTAATAAAAAAAAATCAGACTGCCGACATTTTTGGCACGCCCGGTGGGACCTAAAAAACTACTCGGTTGTCATTAATTTTCATTTTGTATTGACTATGCGAAAAGAACGATTTTAACACATAAGTATACTTACCATTATAGTAATCTCTTATAATCATGAGACGAAGGGTTAGTCGTAATGCTTCAATAGCCACTGCTAATGCTGGTGTAGCTAACAAGCATCCTGCTCATGATAATGAGTTGCAAGTTCAACAGGTGATTGAGCAAGAAAATCCACCATCTAGTCCATTGACTGTTTCACCAAATCTAAATAGACCATTGACATTCTAGGTTGAACCTCCTGAGATTATGTTAACCGGGATAATCGATATGCAATGGGGGATTCATTATATCACAGAGTTATGACGAGTTCAGGTTGAACACTGTCGAGCTTAGACTGAGGCCTTTAATAGGTGGATGATCAACTATACCAAGAGCATGAATCAGTTGGTGGCTTTATTGGCTGAAAGAGTACTTGTTGCACCTTAGCAACAGGTCGACACTTGTCCTGTAGGGAATCTAACACTACTATCAACTTTGATGGTGCCATAGATACTTCTTTTACGATGAAATACACTGCTTATTCCTATCCCTGGTCCAATTTTAGATGTGCGAAATTCACCGATGCTGATAGATTTCAGTCGTCTTGAACGTATTCCTATTCATTATGTGCTAAATTCATCACCACTGGTAGATTTAATGTGTTTTGAACGTGAGAATAAGAACTTAATTCTTGGAGCCAAGAATTAATGGATACCTGGGGGCAACCTTTGCCTAAAAATCAATCATATAATGAAGAGCAATACTAAGTTAGTTTAGAAGTACCACCAGTTATTGCACGATAATACTAAGAGCGTAATCAAATTGTTTAACTGGTTAAAGAAGTAGCAAGCCAAGTTCTCAGCCAAACTACTACTCCAGTTTATTATAAGCCATATCCCGATTGAATTGATTGGCAATATCCATTGCCGAGGAATTATCGACTTGACTTTACATTGTTTACAGGTGATATAGGTCAATTGAGCATAAAACACAGGTCGATTTACCATACAATGTGGGGAGTTGACCAATAATGAATATTATAAATTACAACGATTTGGTCATTCACTCACTAGGGCAGCTTTCACATGGTATTCCAATTCGCTATTAAATTTTATACAAAATTGGCAAGAGATTGAAGAAAAAATTCATGCTCAACTCTTTTATAAGGACAAATACATTTTCATGGCCGATCTTGCTCGTTTTTGACAATTGTTACGAGAATCGGCCAAAAATTATACTGTTCAGTTTAAGAAAGCCAAAAGCTGGTACAAGATAGTTACAATTGAAGTAGAATTTGTCCAATTAGCTCAAGATAGGCTAGATTTCAAGCTTTGAAAGAAGTTTATCGGGACAAAATTTACAGATCTTTATAATTTGACCAGAAATGTGTCTTGGTATGAGGCCCTGCTTCAGGAGTTAATGCGACAAAAGAATTCACTAGCGGGAACATATTATTATGGCCCTAATTATAATATTGCAATGGCTAAAGTAGTGGTTAAACATCCATTCACATAATCAGCCTTAGTTAAAGCAGAGGCAACAACATCCTTTAATTAGAAAGTTTAAAAAACATATACCTTTGATATTTCTTACACTAACAAAATCTTTAATATCACGTTAGCCAAAAAATTTATTAAAACTCTTGTTAATAATAAGATTTCGACATCCAAAGAACTGAAGAAAACTAATTACTACAAATAGCATGAAACTCGGTCTCATTTCACTAACAAATGTGTTGTTTTCAGGAATGTAATTTAAAACAACATTGACAAAGGGTTGCATAAGTTTCCTGAAAAGGAAAAAGAAGAAACACTGATCTATACTGATCCATTTCCATCCAATAAGAAGAACAATATGGCCACCATTAATTCTTAAAGGTTAGTTTGGTTGTGATAAAAAAATGATCTTAAAATTTAAATGGGTCAACTCGAGAGGCGACAAGATGGAAAGAGGAGCACAAGGCCTAAGCCTGCGGTCGACTATACTGAAACACTTATGGTGATAATAATTTCAAACTATCAGCGCCTTTGTGAGGAATATGAAAGGCCGACTTGATCAAATGACATATTTTATCAATTGAATTATCGGGCAAGACAATCAGTCAATCGAAACTATGAAAAAGAAATTCCTTTTACCCATAAAATGTCAAACACGCCAACGATCACTTTGGGCTTGTTCAAGGGCAACAGATGGTTAAATCTTTGCTTGCCCGAGAAGGAGTATGGAAAAGGCTTTGTCATCCAAAATTTTTAGCAGAGAAGGGATGACTCGTACTAAGAAACGTTATTGGCAAAAGTAGCAGGTAGCGAAGAGAAGGTAGTTGGCTGTTGTATGGGACGAATCTCAGATGAAGTACTCGTCAACCCGATCGAGCCTAACTACACTAAAGGTAGAAAGAGAGGACCAAATATCTATCAAAATGGTTGAGCTTCATATGGGCTTGAATAGGTCGAAAATTAAAATTATGATAATATATGAATGGATATGGAAGCATCTATCGAATATTTAAGCGATGAAGAGTTGTAGAATGATCTTCTGATTGAAGAATTACTTGCTAAAGTAAGAATATTAGAACCAACTTCTTACAAATCGAATGAAGGAATAAAAAATAAAGTTGTAAATGAACTGAATTCGGAGACACTTGGGGGGTGATGTCTAAATTTGGTAATACAGTTTGGCTAATTCCTAACAATTACATTGGATTGTAATATGATGCTCACATTGCCATTGAGTTTTCAGGTTAAACCATCTTAACCAAATAGGATAGAAGGAGATGTGGAAGATTTATGCCATCTTATAATCATACAGCATTGTTCCATTGATTACAAGGACAAAGCCAAAAGTTGTCGATAGTGATAGTCGAGTCAGAATCCCCTTCTGAAAAAATAATTATTAAAATGCCGTCTCTTACAATGATCCAATATTTGAAGCAATCGTATATCTCGGTACACTTGGAAGGGTGTCTGATCACTCGGGTTCTGGTCGATAATGGAGCTGTTGTTAACATTCTCTCAGCCAGAATGAAGGATAAATTGGGAAAGACTTAAGATAACCTTATTTTGACCAAGGTCACAATGGTAATTTGTTGGAGGAGTAACGCAAACATATGGTGTTTTACCAGTCGAACTAATGGTGGGAACCAAGAACGTGCTGACCACTTTCTCTGTGGTCGATACTTCATTAAATTACAATGCTTTACTTAGACGAGATTTGATCCAATAGTTCTCGTGCATTCTATCATCACTACACTAATTCGTGATCTTTTGGAATTAAGACATAGTATAATTAATTTTGTCTAATAACAATCTGTTCTTAGTCATGTCTAATGCGGCTGGGGCTTATTTCTATGAAAATGAGATTGAATGATATGATTTACAAGACAAGATAAAGAATGACAAACCAACTGGAATTAATGCTAGAGTTAGCCCTGATAATGTCGTAAATGATATTAATACCATGATTCGACTAAATGAAGAGTTGTCGAAGATTATAATTCTCTTCTGTGCAACTATAAGTTGTACGATTAAAGAAATCCCATGATGGACCAATTGTTGGTAAATGCCGAGTTCACGACCAGAGTGCAATAACTTGAGAGTCTGCGAAATCATAGTAATGAATATTTGTTGATATGAATGAGATAACAATATCGGCCGATCAGATAATTGAAGATGGTATTGATATGAAAAATTTGAAATTAGCCCTAGAGAAATTGGAAGATTCTCAAGCTTAATTTTAAGATCCTATAATAAAGGTAATATTGGGGGCGGAACAACATCCCAAGCCTATTTTTATCAGTGGATTATTGAATTTTTAAATATAAATCAAACTTATTAACTTAAAGAGTTTCCTGATTGCTTTGCTTGGGATTATCATCAGTTTATTTGATAAACTGAAATTTAGTTGAACACAGGTTATACATGAAGGAAGGTTATCGATCACATAAAAAGCCGCCTAGGCGAATGACGACTGAAGTGATGCAAAAGATAAAAGAAGAAATCGAGCGGTTTTTGAAAGTAGGTTTCATTAAACCCATCAAATCTGCCGAATGAATTTCAAACGTAGTGCATATTATCAAGAAGAACAATAAGCTTAGAGTATGCATTGACTTTTAGAATTTAAATCGAGTCATAATAAATGATGAATATCCTATGTGTATAGTCGATCAATTGATTGATTGGGCTGATGGATATCAAATGGTATCCTTTATGGATGACCTATGGATGACCATTCAGGATATAATCAAATAAACATTACAATGGAAGATGTTCCAAAGACAACCTTCAAATGTCCTGATCCTTTAGGTATATTTTGCTAAGTTGTAATACCTTTTAAGTTTTAAAATGCAGAAGCTACTTATCAAAGATCCATGAACGCCATTTTTCATAACATGATTGACCAATTTATAAAAATTTATATTGTTGATGTGGTGGTTAAATCAACCAATTTGATGGAACATGTTGACCACTTACGAAAGTCATTGGAAAGAATGATGATTCATAAATTAAAGATGAACCTTCTTAAATGTGCTTTTATTGTATCAACTAGAAATTTTCTAGGATTCATGGTACATCAAAGGAATTGAAATCGATCAGCATAATGCGCGATTAATAATAGATGCTCAACCGCTAAGAACCAAAACTAAGTTACAGAGGTAACTTTATGCGATGATTTATTTCCAACTGCTGCAAAAACTAATATGTTTTTCCCTTTATTGAAGCTGAAATAAGGAGATAAGTTCAGATAAGAGGCATAATATCTGTTGGCTTTTGACATAACTAAAGATTATTTATCCAGGCCATCAGTGTTAATGCCATCAATAAAGGGTCGACTGCTCAAGTTATATATTGCGGCTTCTACAGAGTTAGTTGGAGCTCTGTTAGTTAAAGACGACGATGACTGAAAAGAGCATGCATTCTATTATCTTAGTCAAATATTGTTAGTTACTGAAAGACGATATTCTATCATAGAAAAGTATATTTATCATTTTATTTTGCGACTACAAAATTATGACATTATTTGTTGGACGAAATAGTAAATGTAATTGCACTAACTAATTTAATAAAATATATGTTAAATTGGATTATTTTGAATGTCTAAATTGGTTAATGGATTCTCACATTATCTGAATTTAATTTAGTTTATGTGCCACAAATGGATGTAAAAGGATAAGTCATAACAAATTTTCTGGCTAATTATCCTTTAGACTTAGAAAATCGATTGCCCTTAGAAACTTTAGATTCATATGTGGTTTATCGGTCACCCTAGAGAGTGATATTTGACGGTTCATGGACTAGCAAATGATCAGGAACATAGATTGTCCTAATTGATCAGCCTGGTAGAAAAAAAAAATTTACATTCTAGCTTGAGTTTGAATGCATCAATAATCAAGCCGAATACGAAGCTTTAATAATCGATCTAGAGATGTTGACCGATCTAGGAGTAAAGGAAGTATTGGTTATAGGTGATTCCTTATTAGTGATAAATCAATTAATTGGTTTGTTTAGTTGTATAAGTACAACTTTGTAGTTATATCATTTTTTGACGACATAGTTGCTAAGTAGATTTTATGAGGTTAAGTTAAAACATATAATTCGAGAAAAAAAATATTAATGCTAATGAAATGATATAATATCATCAAAGTTTCAAATCCCCTATGGATTTGAAGGAAAAAATAATGATTGTTCAAAGGAAGTTATTACCCTCATTTTTCAAAGGGAATCGATTAACAAAATTTGTCAAGTTAATGCGAGCGATGACGACTGGAGAGCTATAATGATAGAATATCTTCGGTCTCCACAAACGAAGGTCGGCCAGGACATTAGGAGAACAATTGTAAATTATGTGTTGATCGATAAGGAGGTATATCGAAAGTGGGCTGATAGATTATTGTTGTGATGTTTAAGCAAAAATGAATCTATGTTAGTTATGGTAGAGGTGTATGAAGGAATTTGTAAAGCACATCAAATCGAAAGAAAAATGAGGTTTACACTTTGATGTTATGGATATTTTTAGCCGAGCATCTCTTTTGATGGTAATCAATATGTTAAAGGGTATGAAACATGTAAAAATATAAACTGATATAACATGTGCCGGCGACCGAATTACATCATATTTTCAAACCTTTGTCATTTCAAGGATCGACTATCAATTTGATAGGAAAAATTTATCCTCCATTATCTAAGGGGCACAAATTTATAATTATGACGGTCGATTACTTCACCAAATAGGTAGAAGTAAAACCTATATTGGGAATAGATCATTAAGAAATTATTGAGTTTATCGAGACTCGTATAATTCATCGATTTGAAATTCTTGAATCAATTACTATAAATCGAGGAGTAGCATTCTCATCCAAGTAGGTCAAGGTAATGACCGATGGGTATAAAATCAAGCTAATGTATACATCATCTTAATATGCTCAGGCTAACGGTCAGGCCGAGGCTAGTAATAAGGTCAACAAGAATATTTTGTGGAAAACGATTGATGAGAATCTCAAACGATGACACATTAAATTGTTAGAAGCTCTTTGGGCTTATTGCAACTCGTTTCGAACAAGCACATGGATGAGTCCATTCAGACTATTATATGGACATAATGTCGGGTTACTATTTGAAGTAATTGTACCATTATTACGAGTAGCCTAACAGGCCAACTTGACTCTGGCCAAGTTTCTAGAGGCTATGATGGTTGAACTTGAGGACTTATACAAAATTCAGATAAGGGCCTTAAATTCCATTATGACAAACAAGGCCAGAGTCGCTCAAGCGTACAATAAAAAAGTGAAAAAGAAAGCTTTTGGTGAAAGTGATATAGTTTGTAAAGTGATATTGTCTATTAGAATTAAGAATGCTGAATTTCATAAAAGTTGCCTACACGGGATGAACCATATACAATGATAAAAGTTCTCTATGGAGGAGTTTATAACCTTCGTGATATCAATGAAAAGATATCAAAAAATTCGATAAATAGTCTATTTCTAAAAGCATATAATCTCAATCTATGAGAGATATGGAAAGATCAAACTAAGCGATGGTTAGAATAATCACAAATGATGGACAAAGACTAAAATCGGTTGAAAGGAAAAAGTAGAAATATAAATATTATATTATAAAACCAAGACTAGCAAAATGTGGCTAATGGGCTGATTACATTCTTAATTATAAAAAAAGAGAAAAAAGAAAGAAAAAGTAAGGGCTCGGACAGAGTGTGAATTAGGCATAAGCAGACTTCATCTCATCAAATTCTTTAGCATCACGTTCTATGATGATTTTAGTTGTTTGCCTTTAAGCCTTACAGGACTCTCTACTTTCTAGAACTCGGTCGAGAAAGCGTATGATTTGGTCAATGTGGCGACTGATGACGTCAGCTTTGTGCCTAACATTTCTTTGATCTAAAGATATATGATTTTTCAAAGAATAAAACCCTAAAAACTATAGATTCAATCCTCTACTCTCAAGTTGAGTATAGAGTACTCTCTAATTGAATTTAAAACTACTTTAGAAGAGAATTAAATAAGCTATAACAATAAAATAAGAATGACAATGTAAAAGCTTGAAAAAGGAATATGATTTTTCTCTATTTTTTTTTTTTTTGGTTCGTAGAAGTTATCGCTTTTTTCATCTTTTAAAATAGTGAGAAATGATATCTATTTATAGCCAAGGAAATGAGTCTTAGATTTGCCTAAGAATCTCTTCGGCTGGCCGGAGTTTGTCGATACTGTTTTAATGACTATTAGATTTTGTGGGATTTGATTTGATCCAAATTTAGGCTTGCCCGAGTCAAACTTCAGTTGGCTGGAGACAGGGTTTGGCTAGACCCGGGTCACTTTTGAGCTAACCTGTCACGCCCCAAACTCGAAAACCGGGCTCACAAAATTCCCGATCGCCTAATCTGGCGCCTACAGCCTCCATAGAACCCATTCTCGGCTCCCAGCGCTCATACGCCAGGTTCCGATCCTGGGATGCTACAAGGAGGATTTTCAACATCCGTTTAATTTGTAATAAGCATAACCAAAGGCATAACCCACAAACAACAACCAAAAACTCCATCACATTTTCACTATGATAAAAAACTTTACAAGTACAATGAGCATAAAGGGAAATACAATGAGAATAGACAAAAAGCTCCAAAAGATCTGCTCTACGCTCCTACCTCAGCGCTGCTGCGTCCTCGCGTCACCTGCACGCAACAGTCGTGCATAAGCTTATAGAAAGCTTAGAGGGTGGTGAAAGTGTGCGTAAGGTAGTAATGCAGACATGCAGTATCAGAGTAATGCGGAATATGCTGATGAATCCATGAATACTACTAGCCGTACCAAGGCTATGCAATGCAAGGCATGAAAGATGTCGGCCATACCAAGGCCATGCGATGCGAAATACAACTCAAAAATACAAATCCTCATCTAAGTCCACATATCAGTGCAGCTCAAAATTGGGATATCACCGGGGTCTAGTACACTTTAAACCAGATTGCCGCCCCATCGCGTACAATAAGGTAAGTAGAAGGACCTCACTACCCGCCTACCAATATCGGGCTCGGCTCGTCGATAGCGGACCCATTCCTCGAGCTGGTCAGACTTAGCCTAGCATTGCCCCCTCCTCTCACGCGGGTAAGGCCGTACCCCCTCCCAATCGACCACGACACAGTGGAGAGCGCAGCCGTCTGGTAATCGGCACTCGGCGCTCCTGCACCCACTCGGTCTAGACGTTGGAGCAACCTCTTGGTACCATAAGGGTTTAGGGACTTTCACCCAGGGATATCTATAGCACCCATGTAGAACAAGATTTTCGGTATCCAATCCTGCCAACCACGATATGCTTGTGGAGGCTACGGCCCTGATATCGCTAGGGCGTACAGTACATATCACACCATACGTATGCATGAATCACACTATCCAATCATGCAACAATCCTGTGCGTATCATGCGCTCATGTAGGGCAACACCGCCTATCCAGGAGTCCCTAAACCATCTGCCCGAAGGCATATGCTATGATCAGTCACTTATCATATCAAGCATACATATGATGCGTATGATCATGAATCATGGAACTATACTAAACATGTCATAAAGTAGTAAACTATCCTTATAATGCCGATGGGCCTCAACATAGACGGCCTACTCACAACCAGCACGGGCCTATCAATGGCGCTAGGGAGAGTCATAATGCGGACATTTAACCAACACTATACTGCAATGTGGATGTCAAACCAACATTGCTCCCGAGGCATTGCCCGTTGTAAACATCATTACATAAATCATGTTGGGATCACACATTGTAATGGACCTTAGGTACATCCCATTGGGCCTTAAATACATCAAATGGGCCGTATCACATGGGCCTTAGATTCATCAAATGGGCCGCATTAATGGGCCTCACCAACGGGCCTTATGTACATTGCAATGGGCCATAACCCATGGGCCTTAGAATGCATCAAAATGGGCCTTGTAACATGGGCCTTTCATTCACATCAAAGTGGGCCTCAACTGATGGGCTACAAATAAACTAAGATGGGCCTCATAACGTATATCAAAGTGGGCCCACTTGAACTATAGATCTGACACACTCTTTAGCTCATGCCAACACCAATGAACTGCTAAGATGGTTGGACGGATTGGGTGCAATCCAGGTATCATGGTGTGGCCCATGAAAGCCCACCATTCGGTATATTACCTAATATATATTTGTATATATATACAATAATATATATACATATATATATATAGTATATATATATATATATATATATATATATACACACACACACACACACACACGCCCACGCACACGCGCACGCACACCCACCGTCCCTGGACGGTGGGGAATTAATAAATACATAACTGTGGGCTTCACCGTCCAGCGGACGGTGGAGGCAAAATACATGCATCATGTGGGCTCCACGTGGGGCCCACTGTAGTGTTTACATGCCATCCAACCCATTGACAAGGTCACACGGTCCAGGGTGAAAGGAAAACACAAATTTCATCTTGATCCAAAACTTCTGTGGCCCACATAAGGGTTTCAATGGCAGAAGTTCAATCCCACTGTTTCCTTTGGTGTGGGCCAACTGGGACTTGGATTGGACTGATCTTTGGAGGGGGCCCACCTAAGGAGGTGGCCCACCAAATAAACGGGATGGATGACGCATATACATCATGGTGGGGCCCACGGCTGGAGCCGTGGGTCCCTGCCTCTTGGCCGCCCGCCTGTGCAAAATGCAGCAGCGTCTGCTGCTGTGTCAGTGGCAGCAGGCGTTGCCCTTATATATATATATATATTTTTATTTATTTATTTTTTGAAATCTCATGTTCTTGGGGTTTTTCGAGTGCGGGGCCTACATCAGGTGGATCCGTCCCAACCATCGGTCGCTGGGGCTCAAAACAAACCCAACGAGTCCAATATTGGGTATTTTTCGGAGTATAGAAACGGTAGGGTAGTTTTTGACGGTAAAGAAGTTGTTTTCCTATGCTCTGGCCCACCAGAAAATCGGATTAGTCTCATCTTTAGGCTCAACGCCTAAAATGATCCCCTGAATGGGATGAATGGTATGGATTGAATTTATTCATCAAGGTGGGGCCTGCATGAGCGTCCCAGCCCAAAGGCTTAAAGCAAGCTAATATTTGTGTTTCCATTTTGACGTCCAGCGTCTAGGCGCTGGACGACTTGATGTTGCAGGAACGCTGAGGTGGGCCATGCCTAGGTGGGCCACACATGATGGGTGGTGCGGGTACAACACATTCAAAGTGGGCCCCACACATAAATGGCTTAGATACAATACCTACCTCATGGTGGGGTCCACATCAATGGATGGCATGGATAAAGTCATGCATCAAGTGGGCCACAAGCCATCATACACAAAGGAAAAGAGAGAGAGAGAGAGAGAGAGAGAGAGAGAGAGAGAGAGAGATCGGCGAGGATGGAGGGGCCCCGCCACTATGGGCCCCTCTTGCATTCAACATACATTAAGGTGGGTCCCACTACAAGTGGGCCCTTAAATCAACAAATGATAAAATAGGTGGAGATCCGAGATCACCCACCAATATGGTCGGTCTAGATGACTTATCTAAAGCAAGAAAAATAAACATCATGATGGGGGTCATGGAGAATGGCCCCATCATGGAATGATCATGATGATCAAAGCGGGCCATCGGCCACAACTTAGGGTCCCAAGTGAGATCCAAACCATTGATCGGTTGGCCTCACTTGGCCCATCTTAAAAACATGAAAAACTACTCTTATCAAGCACCCACGTTCGATCTTCTTGCTCCTATGGGTTCCTTAGCTCCTTAGCTTCGATTCTAATGAAGGAGATGAGGAATGGATGGCTAGGATGGGAGATGGAAGGGTTGTAAGAGGTGGGCCACACTTGTGGTTTTTTTTTTTTGGGAGAGATGGGAAGGGCTTGGACGTGTGAGGCTTTGGAGTTGCTTGGAATGAGTTTGAAAATGAAGGATAGAGAGAGTTGTAAAGAGAGAGAGAGAAAGATGGTTGATGGATTGATGGATGTGTGTAAGAGCCTTTTTGACTTTTGTGGCTTTTGGTGTAAGAAGGGTATGGGTTTGTAAGAACCTTTTTGACTTTGGGGGTTGCTTGGGAATGGGTGAAAGGTGATGTGTATTTGACATGATGAGATTGATTGATGTGACATCTCGTTGAGATTCTTTGAGATTCGTACGCGCGGCGTTTTCATCGCACCGAACGTTGGCCCACATCTCTTGGCCAGAGCATCGCCTTGGCGCGCGAGTCGCGGCATCGGAACCGCGGCGACGGTGCGGTCGCAAGGGTGCAAGTCTCGGGTTGAGTCGACTCGGGTTGACAGCGTGTGAATCAGGGTCGCGCGCAACGCCGGTTAAGGGTCGAAGGTTGCCGAAATTCTACCGGTAAGACCGCGGAAGTCTAAGGAAAGGTACGGTCTAGGATACGGGTCTTACATAACCTAAGCTGGTTCGGCTAGCCAAAGGTAGGGTTGGGTTGCACGAAGTTCCATAAGATTCAAAATCCTTTGTTGGTGGAAACTTGATCTACGTTGATCTCGGGCAAACCTGAGATGGTTCGACTGGCCGAACACACTTGAATTTTCATGTAAAATCGCTATAAATTAAATCTTAGAAAACCACTTAGATGTACTTTATCCTAGGGTCATTCCTAAGGTCTTTTTTACCTGTAGGTTGGCATACAAATAATTTTTCTTTTGAAATCCTTTTGAGCCTTCTAATTTTGAGATGTTGAGTCATCTTTTAGTCTTGAAATGTTGAAGAGAGATGAAGTGTGTTGTAGTTCAATACACTATACTTTTTTTCTACAAAATTTGTTAACCTACTTGTGTGCCTAAGACATTAGCACTTACAGTTGTCATTAATTTCTCTGCGCTGAACTTGTAGAGTTCTCAACATCACTTTGCTAAAGTGATGCTGCTGAGTCCAGGCATGCTATTGTACCAGGCCTAATAATATTGAATGGAGAGCATGTTCGTTTTCCTATGAATGACAGTGTACTAATTTGCATGAGCATCATGCTTTTCCAAGTCTTTCTCGGCAACGAAGTATGCGTCGTTGATACTTTGAAGTTTGTTTAAGGTATCCAATAGTTCGATTAAGGGAACGTTATCCCTAGCAGTGATCCGAAGGGCAAACGAACTGATATATGTCATACTGAAGGGTGAAGTGAGTGAAGGCCTCAATATCTAGGGAAAAGATATATTTCTCTAAAAAACCTCTAAGCTCGATTGATAACAAACATGGATGCAATAGCCATTGAAAAGAGAAAGTTAGAGTTTTTGAAGATGGGAAGTGAGAAATTTTGAATGCGTAAGGGAGAAAGTACAAGAGAATTCTTTATATAAGCGTTTTAAATGAATAGTCATGCTTGAAGACGAGGTGTTTTGATGGTTGAAGTGCCCCATTAATTGCATGAAATATTCCCTATGAAGAGGGAACGAACGGACACACAACTTCTTATGAATGTACCTTATCATTAATACAGTTATGCCATGTAGAGAAAAAAAGCTGAGTATTTGAGATAATATAAGACAGGTGGAAAGAAAATATTTTGGTTGATTATATTATAGGTAAAGATAATTACAGATTGACAACAGACAAGTAAAAAGTAATTAGAATTCAAAGGAGGAGAAAGAAGAAATTGTTTCTTGAAGCTTTGACGCTTAGCTTCTTATCGATGAAGAACAACTCTATTTTTTTTTTTTTTTTCTTTTAAGCGTTCTATTTCACCAATCAATGGAGTCTGTTCTTGCATATAGGCACCTAATTGATTGATTTCAGTCTTCTGAATATGTTTACACTCAATCAAAGATTTTTCTTCTTCTTTAAGCACTTTCGGTTTATACTTCATGGTCGGGATTTGAGCTTTTAAATCAATCAAGGTTGTGTCCGACTCCTTCAGGTTGCTGTATACAACAAGAAGTTGTTTTCTAACAGTTGCAATCTTAGTCATTATGAGGGAGACGGCTGAATGTTCAGTTTGAAGTCTATCGACCGTAGCCACTGTATCCTGATGCTCATGGATCAAGCTCATAAATTTATAGTGTAGATAGTTTGACCGATAGAGACTCATCCAATCGAGTGAGAGATGGTATCAACGAATGGAAAAGTTAAGTCTCTCGATCGATCTCGACATAATGATGTTAGTGACATCGGAGTGAATGAGAACTCGTAATTCCTCCTACAGCTGATAAATCTCTGATGAAGGTGTAGGGGATTCAACCACAAGGATATCACAAAGAAATACCTGATCAAAGGAGGATAATATATCTTATATGGGAAACAACTCCTCAAAAGAAGAAGATAGGGTATGAGAGATATCACAATGGGGCCAGAGATGTAGAAACATCAACCATATGAACTTCTATAGCTCAACTAAGAGAGACTTCAGCTGGTCAAGATGTTTCCTCTTACAGTACTTCTGCTTCATACAGAGGAACCATCTTGTATTCATCGATCGGGGGAAAGGGCTACTAATTGATTGGTCGATTCTGTGGATGGAGTAGGTTGAATGAAAGATAAGATTGTCGACGCGACCGATTTCACAACTCCTTGATTTTGATCAGGTGAGAACGATGAGTTATAAATTACAAAAGGAGACTAAAGGACTCCACAGGATGATATATTATTATCTCCTCTTGAGTTGAACCTTTTACCTGATGCTATGATCGATGAATATTGCTCATAGTCTCTTTTGGGTAAGAATCTTCAAGTCTTTCTACAAGAGACTGAGTAGCATCAACTGAAATATTTGTAATAGATACCATGGCTTGAGAAGCTGGTATAAAGACCAACTTTTCATAGGTTGAAGGTTCTCTAGTTATTGTGACAAAGAGAGGAGAAAGTAAGATAGGATAATTGCGGAATAATTAAAAGGAAAAGAACAAAATGTTAAAGAAACATCCACCTAAATCTGACCAAACAACAACAGTGGTAAATCGGTCGACCGTTGGTAAAATTTTGGTGGGATCGGCGATTAAAGCTGTAGCTCGATTGGAACGAGGAAAAGGAGGAAGATTATGATGATATGGCTTGAGAAATCGATTAGAAGGAAAATTAAGATAATTAAAATTTTCCTTTTCAATTTTCCACTTATTAAAGTGAGCATCTTTATGTCTCTTACACGCATCTTCCATCCCCCAAGAATATTTTCAAGCTGAAATAGTCGATCAAAATATGGTTTTGTAATATTTTTCAAAGTTTGCGATAGCTTTGATCGAAGAAGAAATACTTAGCACAGATCGAGCAAACGTCGCAGGAAGTGTAGGGTGAGAAACTAAAAGAGGCCCAAGCTCAGAAATCCTCAAAATGGTTGACGGAGCTGTAGGTGCTGGGATTGAAGTAGTAGCTGAAACCATCTTAGTTGGACCTACCGCTATGGTCTTTTGACGCTTTAATTCAAGTTGAGCTTGCTCGACCATTCTAATTAACGTGAAAGAAGGCTCGACCATATTTATTGGTGTTGGGGATGGGACGGTCGACATGACTAAAGTTGTCTCCCTTGATAGTGTCATCCTCTGAGTAGGAGACATGATAGACTGATGAATAGTCGAGTTTTTGGTACCTTCGTTATTCATATTCTTTTTCTTAGCAATAAGTTTCTCCACTTTGGATGAAGAAGAAATTTGGTCGATGATTAATTTATGGGGACCTTCTAATTAAAGTCCTATAGTAGTTTTTCCAATTGAAGTAGAATGTCTCTAGCTGTTGCGGATAGTTGGTAAATAGGGGAAGTGTGAAAGAAGAGTTACAAAACTAAACTCTTTGTAGAGAGTTTGAAAGGTGATGTCCGAGTTTGCAATTGGTCGATGAGTTGGAGGTTGGTTACAAATTCGATGAATAAATGGAAATGAGATACCTTGAGTCAAACCAAATTGATGAGAAAGAAGATTGGGGCAATATTGTTAGATGTCGGCCTTGGCATTAACACCCGTATTTATTATGCAACTATATGATAGGTCTTTACATATCAGATAGCTTTTCCAAGCTGTATTCTTAAGGCTTGCCATCTTGGTATCAGTTGACTTATTGTCTTCGGTAAACTAGGTCAGGTCAAACTCGTATCTTTAAAGGGACAAAAAGAATGGTTGAACTTATTGATGGTGAAAGAAAGGAAAAAACTCATATATTCAGTAAAAGAATAGTTGATTTTGGGGCAGAGGATATTACGATGGTCGAAAGAGGTAATTAAATTCCTCATCTATTGGAATATATTTGATGAATTTTACTCCAAAGTACCCGTAGAACCACATTTGGACAAGTCAAATAGGCCTGCTAGAGTGGTGAAAACCTTTTGTAGTTGCTTCAAACATGATGTGATGAAGGTAGCCAAGCACGAATGGGGTGAGAGTAGCTGACGTCCTTGAGCGAGCGCCTCAGCCAGATGAATGTATCCCTTAGTAATTTGTAAGGCACTCACATATAGCATGAATCGACAAATCCACATAAGAAGGAAAGCTATGTGTTCTTGTTCATCCAATTCATCTTAAGATTTGCGCTGTAGTGCCATTAAGGTGGAATATACCTTATTGGCCTTATCTGAAAGAGTGAAGGGATGATAATTTTTCAAAGCGAAGCTTGGATAGACGGGCTCCCTAAAGGACAAAAGGTGGGTGAATGCACATACATCCATGATTGTTGGACTCATGTGGCCAGATAAAAATGGAATGTATTGGTTGATCGACTCTAGAAAGTTGACACCGTTGCAAGAAGGAAATTGTTGGATGGATATTCGTGCAAGAAGAGTTTGATGCATTCATAAATTCTTGCTTGCCTCCGTGTGTCACCATGCTATGCTTTAATGCGTGTGAACTATTCGACCCAACCATTCATCAGTTTCATCCATGCTCGCGGAGATTTAAATGCGTTGGAAGGATCTGAGAAATTATTAGATTGGACTAGAAGAACTTCATCAGGAAACTTTGGAGAACTAGGTTCAATCTCCTGACTGCAGGGTGAAAGGCTGGACCAAGTGTAAAAAATGCCTTGTCTGGTTTGATCGGAGTATTGAACATGAGGTCATTAACCACTCCTGATGACATAACATTTAGATATTTGATAAGCGATTCTAGATGGAAAGCTAGAGCAGAAAAAGAAGAAGATGCATACATGATAATTGAGAGGAGAAAATTGAAAAAGGGGATTTGACACAAGAGATAAGAAGCAAAGAGTAAAGGAAGAGAAGCATTGATGTGCACATTAGTGAAAGGATAATTGTGACTCATCGTACGATACGATTCTATGTAATGTGTCACATGGACAACCTAAAAGGGTGAGATAAATGATATCTTTTGGTACGACCTTGGTCAGGTAGAATTAATGGGGGACAACACGTAGAACAACGACTAATTATATTATTGCATTGGGTAATGGAACAACATTGCTTTTACCTTTTTTCCAAAGGCGAAGCGACGTGAGGGGTAATGTTATACCCTATTTATGACCATTATGGGAAAACCCAATATGAGGGCGATGTTGAGATATGAAGCCACATTGGGGCCGCCTTTGATTAGTCGTAGGAATTGTTCGACTGGTCGTAGGGACCTGCTCGACCGGTCGTGGACCGGCTCGACTCAAAGTCCAGCAAGTCCTATTTTTTCATATCCCGGTCCTTCGACTAGTCGTAGGAATTGTTCAACCAGTCGTAGCTCTCCTTCGACTAGTCATATGTTATGCAGATTCATTTTTGAATCTGATGCGGACTGCGGATTTTGGTGTCGCCTTTCGCAAGGGTGCGGAAGGGAAGTTGCCTAAACTATATATAGGTGTTCCTAGGGCTTTTCTAGGTGTATTGGAATATTGGGGAAATAAGTCTAAGGTGTGGGCAAAGGGTTTTCTATGTTCTTCCATGGGAGAGGTTAGTATATTGCCTTATAATCTTTGTTCTTCATAGTGGAAGTTTGCATCCGTGATTTTTTTACCCTAGATTGGAGTTTTTCCACGTATATCTTGTCTTGTGGTTTGTTTTGGATTGCTTTGATCTGTTCTAGTTTATATTTCTTCCTGTTTATCGTTTGTGGGTGGGGCCTGAGATTGGATTAGGCTCACTGTGTTGTTGGCGTGCTGCGCAACAACTGGTATCAGAGCTATTGGTTTTGTTCTATTGGGAGTGATGACGGAAGAAGAAAAAACTAGAATTGAGAAGTTTGATGGTTCAAACTTTGCCTTCTGGAAGATGCAGATGGAGGATTATCTGTATCAGAAGGACCTTTATATTCCTCTGAAAGGAAAAGAGAAGAAACCAGAAAAGATGACAGATGATGAATGGTTTTTACTGGATAGTAAGGCTTTAGGAATGATCCGATTCTCTTTGTCTAAGAGCGTCGCCTTTAATATATCCAAGGTGAAAACTACAAAAGAATTAATGGAAGCCCTACCATCATGTATGAAAAGCCCTCTGCATCCAACAAGGTTCATCTTATGAAACAACTATTCAACATGAAGATGTCAGATGGTGGGAGTGTGGCTGAACATCTAAACGAGTTCAATACATTCACGAGCCAGTTGGAATCCATTGGCATTGTTTTTGAGGATGAGGTCAGGGCATTATTGATCTTATCCAGTTTGCCAGACAGTTGGGATGGTTTGGTGATTGCTGTGAGCAATTCTTCAGGATCGACAAAGCTGAAATTTGATGATGTGGCCGGTCTAATTCTCAGCGAAGAATCTAGAAGAAAGGCATCAGGAGTTTCAGGGGATTCAGGGAATGCTCTAAACGTTGAAGGAAGAGGAAGATCGCTGAACAAAGGAGGCAATAAACACGGGCATTCTAAGTCGAGGAAGAAGTCCAAGGGACTGAAAGACAAAGACGGGTGTTGGCATTGCAGCAAGAAGGGGCACATGAAACGTGATTGCAGGGCACTCAAGAAATGAGAAGGAAGCTTTCAAGGTGGGAAGGATTCAGTGAATCGATCTGAGAAGAGTGACACATTGATCTTGTCTCTTGATGCGAGGAATGAGTCTTGAGTTATAGACTTGGGTGCTTCGTTTCATGCTACTTCGTGTAAGGAAGTTCTGCGTGATTATGTGTCAGGTGACTTTGGGAGAGTCTACTTGGGTGATGATGAGCCGTGCAATATTGTTGGAAAGGGGGACGTTCATGTAAATCAGAAAGATGGAACGGTCTTGAAATTGAAGGTGTCAGACATGTACCGAGTTTGAAACATAACTTGATCTCAGTGGGGCAATTGGCCAATACCGGTTATGTGACGACATTTACCAGTGATTCCTGGAAGATCGCAAAAGGTGCCTTGGTGATATCTGGAGGCAAAAAGGAAGGTACTTTGTACGTGACTTCAGGATCGTATAGTTCACTTGCAATCACATCAACTGGAGTGAATGGACAGTTATGGCATCAGAGGTTAGGACATATGAGTGAGAAGGGGATGAAAGTGCTATTGTCAAAAGGAAGCTACCAGGGTTGAAGTCTATTGACTTAGAATTCTGCAAGGACTGCGTGTATGACAAGTAGAAGAGGGTGAGCTTCAAGAAGATGGGACGTGCTCCAAAGACACATATGTTGGAGCTTGTATACACTGATGTGTGGGGACCGACATAGGTATCATCTCTTGGTGGCTCACGTTATTTTGTTACTTTTATTGTTGATGCTAGTAGAAAACTGTGGGTCTATTTCTTAAAGCATAAATCTGATGTATTTGATGTATTTAAGAAGTGGAAAGTTATGGTAGAAAATGAGACAGGTAAAACAGTAAAATGTCTCAGATCTGATAATGGGGGAGAGTACTGTGATAAGAGATTTGAGGAGTATTGTACAACTAATGGAATCAAACATCAGAAAATGATTCCGGGGACACCACAACAGAATGGTGTGACTGAGCGCATTAACAGAATCATCCTTGAGCGCGCCAGGAGTATGAGGTTACATGCAGGGTTGCCCAAGACCTTTTGGGCAGATGCTGTGAATACTGCCGCATATCTCATCAATAGAAGTCCCTCAGCACCATTGGATGGTGGCTACTAGAAGAAACGTGGACTGGGAAAGAAGTGAACCTTGCACATCTCAGAGTGTTTGGTTGCACTTTATACGTTCACATTGATGCAGAGCACATAAATAAGCTGGATGCGAAGTCCACGAGGTGTACGTTTATAGGCTACGGGCAGCATGATTTTGGCTACAGGTTTTGGGATGCAGAAAATAGGAAAATCATCAGAAGCAAGGACGTAATCTTCAATGAAAAAGTGATGCATAAGGATAGTGTAAGAAAATAAGGTCGAAGAAAAGGAATTCGTAGAGTTGGAAGAGTTGTCGGACACGGGTGTTACAGCGCCACAGGATGATCATGTACATGAGCATTATGAGGCAGAGCCATAGACACCGGTTGTGAGGAGGTCTACTCGGGAGAGGAGGCCCATGGTCCAATACTCACCCTCCTTACATTATCTACTGCTGACAGATAATGGTGAGCCAGAATGTTTTGAAGAGGCATTACAGTCAGATACACGGATTAAGTGGGAGCAGGCCATGGATGATGAGAAGGATTCTCTTGAGTCTAATCGTACATGGGAGCTAGTCACTCTACCCAAGGGTAAGAAAGCTCTTCATAACAAGTGGGTTTACAGACTGAAGGAGAAGTACGATGGTTCGAAACGGTACAAGGCCAGATTGGTTGTGAAAGGATTTCAACAAAAGGCAGGTATCGATTTCACTGAAATATTTTCACCTGTAGTGAAAATGTCTACGATTCGTATGGTCTTGAGTATAGTGGCTACAGAGGACTAACATCTAGAGCAGCTAGATGTTAAGATAGCCTTTCTTCATGGGGACTTTGAAGAAGAGATATATATATGCATCAGCCGACAGGATACGTGACACCAAGAAAAGAGAACAAGGTGTATAGACTGAAGAAGAGTCTATATGGCCTGAAGCAGGCCCCGAGGCAGTGGTACAAGAAGTTCGATAGTTTCATGTCGGGAAACGGTTATAGGAGATGTCATGCTGACCACTGTTGCTATTTGAAGAAGTTTGATACGTCGTACATCATCCTTCTTCTGTACGTTGATGATATGCTTATGGCCGGTTCAAGCATGAAGGACATCTCAGATCTCAAAAGACAACTGTCTAGAGAATTTGCCATGAAGGATTTGGGAGCTGCAAAACAAATCCTAGGCATGAGGATAAAGCGTGACAGGGAAAATAAGAAACTAGTTTTGTCATAGGCAGAGTACATAACCAAGGTACTTGATCGATTCAATATGGGAGGTGCTAAGCCGGTTAGCACTCCATTAGCCAACCACTTCAAGCTATCTAAGGAGCAAGGTGCAAAGACGCAGGAGGAACGAGACTACATGGCTAAAGTTCCATACGCGTTAGCTATTGGGAGTCTCATGTATGCTATGGTGAGCACCAGGCCAGACATTGCTCAAGCAGTGGGAGTTGTTAGCTGGTTTATGAACAACCCCGGGAAGGAACATTGGGAAGCTGTGAAGTGGATCCTTAGATACTTGGTAGGTATTAAGGGTGTAGGGTTGTGCTATGGTGGATCGAAAATCAAGCTACAAGGCTACGTGGATTCAGATTTGGCAGGAGATATCGACAACAGAAGAAGCACTACAGGTTATGTCTTTACTCTGGGTAGTGCTGCAGTCAGTTGGGTCTCTCAGTTACAGAAGATAGTATCTATCAGTACACAGAGGCAGAATATGTTGCGGCTACAGAAGCGTGCAAGGAGATGGTGTGGATGCAAGGTTTTATGGAAGAGTTGGGTAAGAAGTAAGCAGATTGCAAGCTGTACAGTGACAGTCAGAGTACAATACACTTGCCTAAGAATTCAGCCTTTCATTCAAGGATCAAGCATATTGCCATCAGATATCACTTCATACGTTCGTTACTGGAAGATGGATCGATTGCTCTGGAGAAGATTCATACAAGTGAGAATCCTGTGAATTTGTTGACCAAGGCGGTCACACGGGAGAAGCTGAAGATCTGTTCAGCTTTGATTGGTCTTCAGGCATGAAGACTGGGAGGTGGTGTACTCCGGATGAAGAAGACGAAGGTTTATGGTGATGTGTCTCTAAGTGGGAGATTGTTGAGATATGGAGCCACATCTGGGGCTGCCTTCGACTAGTCGCAGGAATTGTTCGACTGGTCATAAGGGCCTGCTCGACCGGTCGTGGACCGGCTCGACTCAAAGTCTAGCGAGTCCTGTTTTTTCATATCCTGGTCCTTCGACTAGTCGTAGGAATTGTTCGACCAGTCGTAGCTTCGACTAGTCGTAACTCTCCTTCAACTAGTCGTAGGTTACGCAGATTCATTTTCGAAACTGATGCGGACTGCGGATTTTGGTGTCGCCTTTTGTAAGGGTGTGGAAGGGAAGTTGCCTAAACTATATATAGGTGTTCCTAGGGCTTTTCTAGGTGTCTTAGAATATTGGAAAAATAATTCTAAGGTATGGGCAAAGGGTTTTCTATGTTTTTCCAAGGGAGAGATTAGTATATTGCCTTGTAATCTTTGTTCTTCATAGTGGAAGTTTGCATGTGTAGTTTTTTACCCTATATTGGGGTTTTTCCACGTATATCTTGTCTTGTGGTTTGTTTCGGATTGCTTTGATCTGTTCCTAGTTTATATTTCTTCCTGTTTATCGTTTGTGGGTGAGGCCTAAGATTGGATCTAGGCTCATTGCGTTGTTGGCGTGCTGCGCAACAGGCGACATGTGGCATTCCACGAGAAATAGGTGGATAAAAAGATCTTTAAGATACTTGGAGCACTTTTCGCAGAATCATAATTGGCGTAAATCCAATTTTACACGTTAGTGGATGGTAAACAAAGTGATTTGGTCGAGTTGTCCAAAATTCTAACAAGTCAAGAGAGAAACGCAGTCAAGCAGTTCAAAATACAAAAGGCGACCAGAGGAATAGAGTTTGGCCAATGGAAGAGAAACAATTACAAAAGGAAAATATAACAAAATAAAGATCTAGAGAAAAACTTTTCAACTACTGTAAACGTCGTACTAATGGAAGAAGGATATAGAAGAACATGTCGTACAACAAAACTTTATAAATTAGATAGTAAATTTACCGAGCAAGATCCTTGATCTCCAATCCAATCACAACCAATCATCTGCAAATCAAACAAATTTATCTTTTATCTCAACTTATATTAGGAGTAGTGGTAATCAAGTAGTAAGAATTCTTAACTATAATCTTTAGTTATAAGCCAAATCTACGCTTATACATTGGATTTGATCTCTTTCCAATATCATGTCATTCTTTCAAGAGATGCATTCTTCTGGTCGTTCTTAGTAACTGATTGTAAGTTTTTTTTCCTTTTGTTTGATTGCATTGGATTTATAAAAGTCCTTTCTTATGAAAGGCACAAAGCAACCCATCTTCGAATGAAGAATCCCATCCTCTGATAATGGCATGATCATTATAAAATTCTTCAAGTGGACGTATATGCTTATTTCGGTACTTAGAATCGAAGTTGATCAGTTTAGATAAAGCCACTTTATCGATTCTGGGATGCCCGCGCACATTACATGTGATAGAAAACAAACCAGACCACCAACAGTTGATGGATTTACAAATTGAAGTGAAAATGCTTATGGCTCATAGCCAAAGGGAGTAACCTCTTTGTACAAAGGCATTTTTCTGCGAGCAAGTAGCCACTGAAAAGCTCAATATTACTAGAACACGCTAGTGCTTTAATTCACTGTCCTTTCCTAGCTTCCAAACGCATTTGACCAAGTGAAGGCCAACACCTGCAACGCATTTAAAGCGATGTTGAAAAATCTACTTCTCATGAGTCAAGACTCAAGAGTCCAAATGAGAAGGTCACATCTAATGGAAGTTTGATAAAAGAGAAAAAAGGAGGAGAAGGAAAAAAAAAATAGTGACAGCTATTATTCTTAAAACCTTAAAGAAGCTTTGTAAACGACTCATATATGAGTTTATTAAGATTCCAAAATATCATATTTGGTTAGGACTCGGTCCAGACTTGGTCGAGTTGACTGGACTGACAAAGCTCAAGTCATTTGATGAAACTTCACATAACTCATTAAGATCCTACCATATATTAATTTATAAACTTTAAATAGTAAATATTAAGGAGTTTTTAGGTTATTTTTGGTTTAAAAGAAAAAGATAAAAATAAATAAATTAAAAGGGCATGTTCCCCTCTCAATTGGTTTCCATGTTGTGGCCCACTTGAATTTTGGATTGGGTTGAACTTTAGCATTTGGACTTAACATGAGCTGACACATCTGATGGTGCATGGGAGCGGATTTCACATGCACATGGTAGTGCCCTAAGAATGCCCTCGAGAGTTCGTTGGTGGGAGGGGATTACTTTATGACACACCTATTTTGACACGTGATGTGGGCACAAAATCCAAACTGTCTACTAAATGAATCATCTCGTGACAACATTAGAGTTAATATTTTGACCTGATTTAAAATTTTGATGGGTCATATGAAGGCGAGAGGAAAATCAGGGGTGGGGGTTTCTATTTTAATTTGCTATAATTCACCGTATTTTTGGATTAGGTCAAAAAGTTAGCTAGTGGGTTTTGGTAGGTGATTCATCCAATGGATCGTTCGGATTTTGTACTACATAATGTGGAAAAAGTTCTCATAAAGTTCTTATTAGATCTGGCTTTACGAGAGCTTTTGTGCTTGTGTATCATCCAAGTGGGACACATAATAGGGGATTTCTAAACTACATCTTAGTGGGTTATACATGATCATGAAGGTTTCAAGGGGTGGATATCCACTCTCAACCATTGTCTATGTTGTGGCCCACCTAAGTCATGGATTGGCTGATTTTTAGGCCCGTGGCTCACTATGAAAAGGTTGAGCAGTTTGGGCCCCCATCGTGATGTATTTTGGATAGGTACGCCTTGCATTTGGTGGGACCTGTTTAGGTCACGGGATATCTAAAAAAATCAGACATATCTAAAACTCAAGTGGACCATACCACCTGAAATAGTGTGAAATCATGCCTAAAACATTTAAAAGCACTTGCTGGGGCTCACCTGAGCTTTGGATAGGGCTGAAACTTGGTGTGACCCCTCATCCAAGTAGGACACACACAATAGATGGGTTGGATTTCTAAACCACATCTCTGTAGGCCTTTAAAAATAATCATGAAGGTTTTAAGTGGTGGATATCTACTCTCAACTATTGTCTATACCTCCCAGTGCTACCAAAGTTTTAAATCAAGGTAAAAGTTAGGCCCTGGGATTTTAGAGGGCGTTGCATCACATGGATTGTTAAAATCATGTGTGATGAGTTCTTAAAAGTTCCCACATAGAACTCCCAAGAACGACGAGACTGGTGTGCGCGCGCGCGCGCGTGTGTATATAATATATATATATATATATAATATATTATATACTATATATATATTATATATATATATATATAATATTATTATATATAAACCTTTGGGAACTTCCCATGAGGTCGAGCTATGTGGGCCCCACCGTGATGTGTGTCAAATATCTACCCCATCAGCTAGATGCACCATTCTATGGTGGGCCATGGGCTTAAAAATCAAGTCAATCCATGACTTGGGTGGGCCACACCATATACAATTGTTGAGAGGGGTTATCCTCCGATTAAAACATTTATAATCATTTATTGGGCCCACTGAGATGTGTTTCATAAATTTAACCCATCCATTGTGTGTGTCCCACTTGGATGAGGGGTCAGACCAAGTTTCAACCACATCCAAAACTCAAATGGGCCCCACCAAGTGCTTTTATATAATTTAGGCATGCCTTCACATGGTTTTAGATGGTATGTCCCACCTAATTTCTGTGTACGGCTGATTTTTGGGATATCAAATGTCCTAAACCCATCAAATTCATGGTGTTGATGTTCGAAAAACATCATGGTGTGGGGCTCACATAGCTCTACCTCATGGTATATATATATATATATATATATTCCAAAAATCAGCTGTGTATACGGAATTAAGGTGGGCCATACCATCTAAAACTGTGAAGACATATCTAAAATGTAAAAAATCACTTGGTGGGATACACCTGAGTTTTGGATGAAACTTGGTCTGGCCCCCCATCCAAGTGGGACACACACAATGGATGGGCTGGATTTGTGAACCACATCTCGGTGGGCCCAATCAATGATCATGAAGGAATTAATAGGCAGGTAATTAATCCCTCTCAACTGTTGTATGTGGTGTAGCCCACCTAAATCATGATTTGACTTGATTTTTAAGCCCGTGGCTCACCATGGACTGGTGCATCTAACTGATGAGATAGATTTTCGACACACATCACAGTCGACCTCGCAGTACCATTTCCCATATATATATATATAGGGGAAATGGTACTGTGAGGTCGACCTCATGGGAACTTCCCATGAGGTCGAGTTGTGTGGGCCCCACCATGATGTGTATCGAACATCAACACCGTGCATTTGATGGGTCCCCTTTAAATTAAGGGATATTCCAAAAATCAGCCGCATACGGAACTTAGGTGGGCCATACCATCTAAAATCATGTGAAGACATACCTAAAACATGTAAAAGCACTTGGTGGAGCCCACCTGAAACTTAGATGCGTATGAAACTCATGGAATGGTGCATCAGACGGATGGGGTATATGTTCGACATGCATCATCTTGGCCATTTTTAGTTGATTTTTTTTTTCACAATAAATATGTTTGAAATTTTTGGGCAAATTTCTTTGTGGTTACCATCAAGGAACTTCCATATTTGGTTACCTACTCTACACATGTAGGGCCTATCATTAGTTTGTTCCAGCCATTGACCTGATGTCCTCATGGATGAACAGTAACCTAAGAATCTTCCAAACTACACTAATCATCAAATCTTGTTTGTTTTCTCCATTCAATTGTTGGTTCGCTTCTTCGCAGTCATGTATTTACATGCAAATAGTGTGAGAAGGTTAAAGTTCACCAAATGAAGAGAGGTTTTGGTCATGGTTCATTCATTATGGGGGCCAGCAGATCAATGGATTGGATAAACTGACCATGGGATCCACATGCCCAATTTAGGTACAAAATAAGGAATTTTCTTGTTTGTAACGAACAGGAATAGGGCGTCCAAACGCGCCATAAGATTTTTCAGAACAAAATTCAATTGAAAAAAAATGATATTTTATGATCAACCAATGCAATATATTCATATTTCTAACTTGTAAGATATTTCA
Source organism: Magnolia officinalis (assembly GCA_021015155.1). Taxonomy (NCBI): domain Eukaryota; kingdom Viridiplantae; phylum Streptophyta; class Magnoliopsida; order Magnoliales; family Magnoliaceae; genus Magnolia; species Magnolia officinalis. The sequence goes on from JAJHSJ010002280.1 coordinate 62,008, forward strand.
ACTCAAGTTTCCTCTAAAAGACATGCAAATTGAAAAAGACGTGTATTAACCAATCCAATCATCTATGATTGGATATTATATGGAAGTGGAATCTCAACCGTTCAAATAACTAGTCAAAAAAGCAGTAGAGAATCCATGGAATCATTTCAACCACACATTCTCTACAATCGTCTATGTACAAAGACATTGTGGGATTTGGATTACATGGACTGAAATTGTCACCTAATCCATGTATCAGAACCCAACATTTTATAGACCAATCATTGTATACCAGAAGGAATAATTGGTAGAAAGGGATCGATACTACCTACAAAGGTAGTAGATGGGTGCACCATAAAATATTGGAATGCATCCTATCTGAGGGAGGGACCATGGCCCACCATGGCCCT
>JAJHSJ010001080.1:0-48786 GCA_021015155.1 Magnolia officinalis
TTTATCCCATGTAAGAAGACCCTCAATGCAACACATGCGGCTAACCTATTTTCCAGAGAAGTCTTGCGACTACAGTGGTTCCCAAGACTATTACTTCTACCATGACACGAAGTTCATTAGTCACTTCTGGTGGACTTCGTGAATCGGTTTGGTACGCAACTTCAGTTCAGTAGTGCCTACCACCTACAGTCTGATGGGCAAATGAAGAGTGTGAATCGCACATTGGGAAACATCATTCGATGTACTTTAAGTGACAAATTGGAAGTAGTGGAATTTGGGCCTTGTCTCAAGCGGGTTGCATTCAACAACATAGTGAACCGCTTGACTAAGAAGTCCCGTTCCAGATTGTTTATGGTTGAGTGGCCTGCTACACTTGATTTTGTTCCTTGGTAAAAACTTTCAGGCATGAGCATTGCAACATAACATATGGTAGACCGAATCGTGGGCATTCATGGAGATGTACAAGCCAAGTTTCATTCCTCGAACGACAAGAACAATGAGCAATCGACAAGCATTGGCAACAAAAAAAAGTGTTCGAGGTGGGCAACCCATATTATGGTCATCTACTTAAGGAGAGATTTTCAATCGTGACCTACCACAAGTTTGAAGAATAAAAAGATTGGACTAGTACCGATTCTCTAAAGATCAACGATAACGCTTATGTTATTGATCTTCTGGATGACATGAATATCGCATACTTTTCGACATCGCGAACCTGATTAAGTATCATGAACCGAAGCAGGATGAGAACTAGGGACAAGTTCTTTTAAAGTAGATGGTCTGATGTAGAGCGGGTCATAGACACTTACATGGCCAAGATGGACCAAAGAAAGCTAGATCGGAGGTGGTAGTGATCAGGACCGTCCAAAAACCTTAAAATAGTCGTATCTTGCAAACCATAATGATTTTTCAAGTATTGATCATTATTGATTTTGGGGTAGGAGAAAGTACTTTAGCCAACCACCTCGCTACATAGTGTGTGCCACACAGGATTTGTGAGATTTCATCAGATCGATTGTCGAAAGTTCATTTTATTATGTTTTAGTATAAATAGTAAGTTTTAATTCGATCACAACTCTTGATCCTCTCAGTTTTAAGAGTTGTACCCAACATGAAAAGGGCTTGAAAAATTAGGAGAATAACGTAGTTATGCAAAATTCGATACTAACTATTTTTGGCCTAAAAGCATGAAGTCTAGTAGCAATCATGATCGTCTATAAATAGTAAGTTTTACTATTTATAGTAAGTCACGCTTGGGACTCTGAGTCTAAAATTCTGTCCTAGGTTGAGTTCACTTTTTACGGGATTGTAATTCATTATTTTATCATTAATCAATTTTTTTCAATTTTATTAGAATTATTTCTATTTTATCCCTTGTGGATTTGAGGAAACTCTATGAAGAATCCAGAGAGCTCCATGGATTCAGAGTAGAGTAGTTATCCTTGAGGAAGACCATGATCGACCTCATCACGTCTTTCCCTGGGTCACATATACATTTTTATTGACAATAGCAACTTTCAGTAATTGAAACCTATCTGTTTTTAGGTAGGGAGGGCATGACGAAGTAACTCCTTTGCCAACTTAGTGCACGCTGACCAAACAACCTCTTCTTAGGCCCACCAATCACATGGATGTTCACTGCTTGCACCCTTACACAGTCTACGAGGAATCCCAACATGCCATGCACCTCATGTTAGGTAAAGATGATATTGTACATGCAATGCACAAACTATCAAAACTTTGATTCTCAATGTGAATAGGAAATACTGTCAAAATCACACTGATTGAATGACCAACTTTCGGTGTGAAGATCTTCAAGGTCCGACCAACCTGATGGGTGGTGGCTGGGATAATGCAACTTGTCTACCATTACATGTGTGTGGATCCGGCAAACCTTTAGATCATAGGCTTTCAAAAATAAGGTTGAGTTCAAAGGAGTGTGTGCAAAGTCACACACAACATGCGAGTGTAGCAATCCTAATGCTGTTGTTAAGGTTGCAGGGCCATGTGCAGACCGACATGGAAGAAATTTAGAGATGAGGGTATGAGTGAAATTTGTTAATCTATCGTCACCTAATTTTAACACAAGGGTTCCATTTAGAAGATCATCTTGGATTTGGATGACCTTTGTATGGATCTTCATGTCTTTTAAAATCAGCCTCCACTTATATTTTTACTAATAATAGCAATTTTCAATAACTGAAATTTGTGTTGCATGGACAGCAATGCTTGCTCCGCAAGCTACCATACAAGTTATCAAAACTGTGGTTCTCCATGTGAACAGAAAATAGTCAAAATCATATTAATTGAATGGCCCACTATGCTGTTAGAAGAAAGAGACTAACTCCTAACAAGACTCTACATTGATTATGTGAATGATGGTCCATAAAAAACACTCCCACACACGTTCGAACAGTACATGGCAATGCATTCTGTGCAGCCTAAGCCACGCGTAAATGCAGCTTCTATCCTTCCCAATTATTATATATAACTTACCATCTGCATTGCCTTCCACTCGACCAAACAAAATTCTCTTTGATGTAAGATATATATCTCCTCCGATTTGGTTCTCAAAGTATTTTCCTAGCCAATACAATCAACTATGATCAGTCCCAAGAGGCCCGTTGCGATCATGAGGAAGTGGCAGAAATTAGCTGCCATAGGCAGGAGGAGAATCACCATGTCAAGTACAGATGTCTCTACTGATGGGAAGCATACAAGAAATCGATACCGAATAAGGGACATTTCATCATTTATACCACAGATGGAAGACGGTATGCAATTCCCTTGGCATATCACAACAGCCCCATCTTTCAAGAGTTGTTTGTTCAAAATGTCTGAGGATGAGTATGGATTAGCATGCAATGGGCCAATCAAAATGCCTTGTGATGCGGTCTTCATCGATTACATTATTTGGTTCATCCAGAGAGAGATGCCTAAAGATGCTGAGAGAGCTCTGCTTATGTCCATAGCCAATTGTCAATGCTCAATGTGGTCCTTCCTACGTCACCACATGACAACCAATCGACACTTGTCCATGGCTATTAAGAAGCCATATGAACTCTTTTTCATTCAGAATTTCCATCTGTATATGGTCCTCACTGCTTGGATATGTGCCTATCCAAGGTGGTGGTCGAATCTGACTCCAAATTTGTGGTAGACACTCTAAACTGACGTTCCCAGATGACTTGGAAGTGAAGATAATGGCTCAACCGAATAGAGGCCCAGCAGAGAAGGGGCAATTTTCAGTTTGTTCACATTAGGGTGTGAAGGCAACGGCCTGGCTGATGGGCTGGCAAGTGCATGATGGCAGCGACAGTTAGGGGAACCGATTTTATAAGGAGGCATCGGATCTCCCTCGCATCATCCAAGATCTGGGTTTGCTGGACAAGGTTGGGCTGAGCTTCATAAAAAAGTCTAGGTAGGGGGTGGATTTCACGTCGTGTCGACTTCCAAATGTAGAGTGTTTACGATAGGCTGCCAGAGAGTTCTTCTTTTCCTGCCGGGCAGCCCGAATTGTCTCTGTCCTGTAAAGTTCCACAGATTTTATTTATCATAAAATTTTGAAAAAAAAAAAAAAGATTTAAATAAAAAAATTCCAGTTTTATGCTTGAAAAGTTAATGTCCTTGGAAAAAAAAAATGTGATGTGAGATTATCCATCTTTCCAGACATATTGTCGCCGCCTAAATCTCTTTCAAATCCTAAAGGGAGGAATCCACATTGAGAAGAATTATCTGCTATTATTGGCTCTTTTAAAGAAGTGTGAGGCACAATTTAGTCTGCAGGGTTGACGCTAACCTGGATCATTGGTTGGTCCTCTTGGAATGTCCATGATCCATATGCTATAGGACGGTGCTGACATTTGGGTGTTGATAGAGTGACGATGATCGTGGCCATCAAGATGGGCCTAGTCTGTCATATAGATCTGCCATTGGGTGCCAGACCCAAAGAAATCCAAAATATTGGAGCCATTTCAATTGGATCTGGAGACATATTTCAGACCCAAATAATAATATTGTCTGCGTAGAAATTTCTACAGACCCAAAGGATGTCACTGTCCAATTTTATCCTTTAATCAACAATATTTCTTATTAAAAAAATATATAAAATGCACTATAGGCAAGAATCTGGTTTCAAGCTCAAACTCAAATTGGAAATGGATTCCAGGACGTTTGAATACCATTCTGATTTCAATTTTGTGCTTAAAATTAGACTTATCAAGACTAGTGGATGCATTGATCAAATTTCAGAGTATCAGCGACGCATACTTCATTGTTGAGAAAGACTTCGAAAATCTTGATGCTCATGCGGATGAGTGTACTGTCATTTACAGGCAAACGAACATACTCTCCGATTAATATGATTGGGCTTAGTACAACCGCATGCATTGGACTCGACAACATCATTTCAACAAAGTGATGCTAAGAACTCTACATGTTTAGTACAGAAAAATCAATGACAAGCACTAGGAAACTGAGAGAACTAACCCCAAAAGGTGCCCACACTACTTTCAGACTGTTCTAAACTACATCAATTCTTGAATCGATATCTATCAGGCTCGATTGCGTGAGAGAAGTGACATAAGAGAGATGTTGAGCAGAAAGCTAAAATAATCGGCCAATGCATTGACCAAATCCTACACTTTCTCGACCGATTTCTAAAAAGTAGAGAGTCCTGGAAGGTTCAAGGGAAAAACACTGAACTCATCAGAAACGTGTTGCCAAAGAATTTGATAGATAAAGGCTGCTAATGCCAAATTCACACTTAGGTTGAGCCCTTACTTTTTTTTCTTTTTCTTTTTTTTTTTTTCTTTTTTTTGTTTTATCTCTCTGTATATATATATATATATAGATAATATATATATATATATATATAATATTATATATATATTATATATATATATATATATATATATATATAAAGATGTAACGGCCCTTCGGCCGTTTTTGTTTAGTATCGTCGTTATAATATAATATTTTTATTTCTGCTTACTCTATCTTTCTAACGATTTCATTGTTCGTACATCTGTTGTGATTATTCTAAACATCTCTTGGCCTAATCTTTCCATATCTCCTACGACTACGATGATATGCTTTTAGAAATCGATCATTTATTGGATTTTTTTGCTATCTTTTTTGCAATGTTATGAAGGATATAAGTTCCTTTATAGAGAACTTTTATCACTCTATATGGTCCATCCTATCTAGATGACTACTTACAAAATTTAGCATCCTTAGTCTTAAGAGAAAATATCACTTTTCAAACTATATTACCTTCACGAAAAGCATTATTTATTTATTTATTTATTTATTTTTATTTTACTCTGAAACGACTCTGGCCTTGTTCATTATGATGGAATTTAAGGCCCTTAGTTGAATTTCGTCTAAGTCCTCGAGTTCAACCAACATAGCATCTGTGAACTCGGCCGGGGTCAAGTTAGCTGGATAGGCTACTCGTAATGATGCATAGTCACTTGCAATGATAACACAACATCATGTTCATATACTAATTTGAATGGACTCATCCTTATGGCTATTCGAAACGAGTTGCAATCAGTGCACTACAAGAAAAATGGGCAAAGGCTACGGACTAGATCCGTAGCAAAAGCCCTTTTGCTACGGATCTGGTCCGTGGCACGTCCGTCGCAATTGGTGGGGTAGCTAAAGGTCTAGCTACGGACAATATCCATAGCAATAGATACTATTAGCTACGGATTGTGTCCGTAGCAATAGATACATTTAGCTACGGATATGATCCGTAGCAATAGATACAATTAGCTACCGATTTTATCGTAGCAATATACACAATTCGCTACGGATATTATCCGTAGCTATAGACAGAAATAGCTACGGATTATATCCGTAGCCATATACAGAAATAGCTACGGATATAATCCGTGGCAATAGATACCAATATTTACGATATTTGCAGCACTACATACCAATAACTACGGATATAGTCCGTAGCTATAGATACCAATAGCTACGGATTATATCCATAGCTATAGATAGTAATTGCTACCGCTACGGATTATATATTCGTAGCTATTTTCCTTGTTTTCATTGCAAGAACCTGCTATGATTGATAACTCATCTAAGCTTAATGCAATTAAAGAAAAAATAATACATTTGTTACAATAGCAATCAAATCTATAATGCATCCTACATTCACACTTCTAAATAAATAATACTTCACTTTACTCAACCTATCATAAGAATTACAACTAAGGCATGCCCTCATGCATTAAATAATGCTCGCACTTTACAGAATTTTCTTTCTTCAACGGTCAAGTTCAGCAAACATAGAAGATACAGCTTCTTCTTTCCTCGAAACTGCATAAGTAACTTCTGTAGACTTCGACACAATATCACTTTCAAGTTTCAAAACCCTTCCCTTGAGAAAATGAATTTCATCATCCACTAACTTCTTTAGCTTGTCAGCCTGTATAAAACAACAATTGTAGACACAATCAAACAAGCATGCCTTCGTACACATCTCAAAAGGAAGAAAGACCCCCAAAAAAAAAAGAGCTGGAAAAAAATAATTATATATAAAGAAATCAAAAATGTACCTACAAATCTTCTAAACTATAGCAAAATCCATAGGTTAGGTTATCGGTTATAGGTTTAGGTTATAAGTTATAGGTTAAGGTTTAGTTTATAGGTTTAGGAAATCGGGTTTAGGTTTGGGTTTTCAAGTTTAGGTTTAGGTTTAGGTTAGGGAGTTGAGATTAGGATTAGGTGTAGGTTTAGGTTTAGGAATTTGAGAATACATTTAGGTTAAGGTTTAGGGAATTGAGAATAGGTTAAGGTATAGGTTTAGGAAATCGGGTTCGTATTCAAGATCGGGTTTAGGTTTGGGTTTTCAAGTTTAGGTTTAGGTTTAGGTTTAGGTTTAGGTTAGAGAGTTGAGATTAGGATTAGGTGTAGGTTTAGATTTAGGGATTTGAGAATACATTTAGGTTAAGGTTTAGGGAATGGAGAATAGGTTAAGGTTTAGGTTTAGGAAATCGGATTCGGGTTCGGGATCGGGTTTAGGTTTGGGTTTTCAAGTTTAGGTTTAGGTTAGGGAGTTGAGATTAGGATTAGGTGTAGGTTTAGGTTTAGGGATTTGAGAATACATTTAGGTTAAGGTTTAGGTTAAGGTTTTGGTTTAGGTTAAGGTTATATGTTTTGGTCTAGGTTTAGGTTTAGGTTAAGTTTTAGGTTTAGGTTATAGATTTAGGGAATTGAGAATAGTTTAAGGTTTAGGTTTAGGAAATCGTGTTCGGGTTCGGGATCGGCTTTAGGTTTGGGTTTTCAAGTTTAGGATCCGGTTTAGGTTAGGGAGTTGAGATTAGGATTAGGTGTAGGTTTAGGTTTAGTGATTTGAGAATACATTTAGGTTAAGGTTTAGGTTATAGGTTTTGGTTTAAGTTAAGGTTATAGGTTTTGGTTTAGGTTTAGGTTATAGATTTAGGGAATTGAGAATAGTTTAAGGTTTAGGTTTAGGAAATCGGGTTCGGGTTCGGGATCGGCTTTAGGTTTGGGTTTTCAAGTTTAGGATCCGGTTTAGGTTAGGGAGTTGAGATTAGGATTAGGTGTAGGTTTAGGTTTAGGGATTTGAGAATACATTTAGGTTAAGGTTTAGGTTATAGGTTTTGGTTTAAGTTAAGTTTATAGGTTTTGGTTTAGGTTTAGGTTATAGATTTAGGGAATTGAGAATAGTTTAAGGTTTAGGTTTAGGAAATCGGGTTCGGGTTCGGGATCGGCTTTAGGTTGGGTGGTTTTCAAGTTTAGGATCCGGTTTAGGTCAGGGAGTTGAGATTAGGATTAGGTGTAGGTTGGGTTTAGGGATTTGAGAATACATTTAGGTTAGGTTTAGGTTATAGGTTTTGGTTTAAGTTAAGGTTATAGGTTTTGGTTTAGGTTTAGGTTATAGATTTAGGGAATTGAGAATAGTTTAAGGTTTAGGTTTAGGAAATCGGGTTCAGGTTCGGGATCGGCTTTAGGTTTGGGTTTTCAAGTTTAGGATCCGGTTTAGGTTAGGGAGTTGAGATTAGGATTAGGTGTAGCTTAGGTTTAGGGATTTGAGAATACATTTAGGTTAAGGTTTAGGTTATAGGTTTGGTTTAAGTTAAGGTTATAGGTTTTGGTTTAGGTTTAGGTTATAGATTTAGGGAATTGAGAATAGTTTAAGGTTTAGGTTTAGGAAATCGGGTTTAGGTTCGGGATCGGCTTTAGGTTGGGTTTTCAAGTTTAGGATCCGGTTTAGGTTAGGGAGTTGAGATTAGGATTAGGTGTAGGTTTAGGTTTAGGGCCGGATTTGATAATACATTTAGGTTAAGGTTTAAGTTATAGGTTTTGGTTTAAGTTAAGGTTATAGGTTTAGGTTTAGGTTTAGGTTATAAATTTAGGGAATTGAGAATAGTTTAAGGTTTAGGTTTAGGAAATCGGGTTCGGGTTCGGGATCGGCTTTAGGTTTGGGTTTCAAGTTTAGGATCCGGTTTAGGTTAGGGAGTTGAGATTAGGATTAGGTGTAGGTTTAGGTTTAGGGATTTGAGAATACATTTAGGTTAAGGTTTAGGTTATAGGTTTTGGTTTAAGTTAAGGTTATAGGTTTTTGTTTAAGTTTAGGTTATAGATTTAGGGAATTGAGAATAGTTTAAGGTTTAGGTTTAGGAAATCGGGTTCGGGTTCGGGATCGGCTTTAGGTTTGGGTTTTCAAGTTTAGGTTTAGGTTAAGGGTGAGGTCCCTGCAAATACAGATATAAAAATGGTCTGTCCAAATGGCCAGGCCCTTCCAATGCTGTCCATAGGAAATGGACGGCTTCATCATGGTCATAACAGCGGTTCCCACCTTCCAGGGACCCCCGCTCATCCGGATAGCTCCGACGCACATCCGGGTCTGCTCCATTAATTTCGAACAAATACATAAACACGGCCTGTCCAAATGGTCAGGCCCCTCCAATGCTGTCCATAGGAAATGGACAGCTTCATCATGGTCATAACAGCGGTTCCCACCTTCCAGGGACCCCCGCTCATCCGGATAGCTCCGACGCACATCCGGGTCTGCTCCATTAATTTCGAGCAAATACATAAACACGGCCTGTCCTAATGGCCAGGCCCCTCCAATGCTGTCCATAGGAAATGGACAGCTTCATCATGGTCATAACAGCGGTTCCCACCTTCCAGGGACCCCCGCTCCACATCCGGATAGCTCCGACGCACATCCGGATCTACTTCATCAATTTCATGATAATATATAAACATGGGCCTGTCCAAATGGTCAGGCCACTTCTTCAATGAATCATATAATATGAAGGAAAGAAGACTCACCAATTTAGCTAGCAAGGAGAGAAGTGTGAGTGCTTGGAATGTCGCCCTTTCTTTGAATAATGGATGCATATTCCACATTGCAATCTGAGAATAAGTAAATTTTTTAGTTTTTCCGACAATGCAAATGGGCACAAATTTACATATAAAGATTTTAAAGATTGTAAAATATTCCAAGACATTAGTTGCACAAATAATGGATGAGACATACCAAGACTATAGGTGCCCAGAGCAAGATAACTGCCTAAGGTCGTACCTAGCTGCATTGAAAGAGCAAAAAAATTATATGAATGAAAAAATAACAATTTCAAAGATAAAATAAATAGTTAAAAACTTTACCTTTCAATATGAACCTTGTAGTGGCAACATTGATCTGTGGGGCTAAAAATACATGAGCCTGCATATAAAAATCTCAAGTTAGTTGGGACTTTGAGGTCCTCAAATGATAATAGAAGAAGACAGTAAAATAAAAATACATGAGCTTGCATACAACTCACCTTGATGCCCATTCTCCCTCCTCCTTTACCCGGGCTTGGGACCGGCAATGCAAGGAGTTGCATTGGCGGAGTTAAAAAGGGGCTTAGCCTCCATTTGGTTTGTGACGACCAAATGGAGTCTAATACTTGTTGAAAATGGAATACGATTACGAAATCATTATGAACAATTCTCCAAAAAAAAAGGTTCCCTTCTATCATTTTCACTTTTACTGATCAAATGCCTCTCCCCAAAGCAGTTAAAAAACCTTGGTAAAGCACTCTGTACTATTTGCAAAACAGTCCACAGAGGACCTGTACAGTGAGCCTTAAGCAAAGCAGGTTCTGGTAAAACTGGTGAAACACACATAGCCAATTGTTGCGCAGTCGCTTTATTCAAGAAAAAAGTCCTAAACATGAGTTTAAGTGACAATAAAGAATCATGCACCAGTTGTAAATTCAGACTACCACTATGAGAACTATGGATTTGCTTTTCAACACTAAACAACTCCAAAACTTCTACTTTGCTGCTAGAGACTATGGATAAAATATATGAACACAATCCCCATCAAAATCCGCACCTAGGGGAGCACAAATAAGAGGATTGATCTTAACAGTATGGTCGTCATGCACATAGACAGAAAATGCTTGTAATGAATGTTTATGAGTACTAGGTGGCCTATTAATGAAAACAATGTCTCCGTCCATAATACGCCTATTTATGATTTGACCAACTTTCAAATATGTATGACCTTTTGAACCTTCCCTAATTGCATAAGTGGTTGAGCCATCGAGTTGCCTTGACAACTCTCCAAGTCCAGGCTAAGTCAGGTCCACTGCCGGATTCTCGAAATCTCGCTGAGTCAGGTTGACTCAGCCGAATTTGAACGAGTTGACTAAGTTTTGAATCAAGTTGACTCAGCCTAGTTTCCAATGAAGTCAGCGAGAGTTGACTCAGCCTAGTTTCCAATGAAGTCAGCGAGTTTTAGAATTATGGCCTAAGGCACCGCTGAAGAAGATAATTTCTGCCAAACAGACAGAAATATGCATCTGTAGTGCATGATCCTACAAACCATACTACATGCATATCATTGACATAGGACTCATCAAAAGAATACCATATCTAGTAAGAAGTATGAATAATGCAAAGAAAATAAATAGCAGAATCAATCACTAGGATAAGAAAATCCACATGGCAATGACTATTGACATCAAGTGACATCTACCTGAAACCTGGAAAAAAGAAATTGAAGATTGCATTACAAGCCCACGTGCATACTCATGTGAGCAGAAAGAAAAAAACTCGAACTCAACTAAAACATGATTTTTTTTTTCTGAAGTGTACTTAAACATGAAGGTATGACAGCTCCATCTTGGTTGGATCCCAATACTTATGACTCCATACTACACTGCGTCTTCTTCTTCTTCTATTCATTAGTTAAAGCCAAGGGGAATGCCACGTTGCATTTCCATGGTGAAACAATAGTGTCACTGAAATAACCAAGTTGCTTGTGACAATGTGTGTAGGAGAACCAGAAGTCTCAAGCATTCACCAACAATAACAAGCGATTCTAAAATCAAGACGATAAGACAGCTCTTTTTGAAGCACATGATGAAAACCAGCTAGCTTATATGCCATAAATGCAGATGGGAAGTACCTCTGAGATATTGTGAATTATAGAGAAAATATCTCTAAGGAGCTCTCCAGCAGAGAAGAGAATGAAAGAATTATTTTCCATGTTTGTGCTTTCACCAAGTGCCCTCTGGAAAATTCTTTTCAGCACATACAATCCAATGGTATGAACCTGATCTCATCCAATTCTGCAACCTTCCTCTTGAGATTAGCCTTGTCCATCTATACAAAAGGTAGAAGTGATAGCAAACATCATTAAAGCAAGGTACGGTAGATGGTAATGAACTCGAACAATTTTTAGTTAGCCTAATCTGAAATCAATAAGACATAATTTATGGATCTATATGCCAAAATTTATGGATCTATATGCCAAAATGACCAGAAAAATGGCTGTTTTAGTATATATGCCAAAGAAATCAACAATTCGGTCTAGACAGACAAAAAACATAAGAAAATCCAGCATAGAAGCACAAGCAGTTGGTAGAAGCAGGTAATTGAGAGAGAGAGAGAGAGAGAGAGAGAGAGCAATATGAATTGATTGCTAGCTCTTTCAAAAGAGCATATGAATTTCAGTGTCATTTGATGGTCATGCAGGACACAAATCTCAATCTCATCCACCCGGCTCCTATTTTATCCAAAAACTCCCTGTCGTACCTCTTTATCCTTTTGGACTATATGGAGACAAATGACGTAATCACGTAACAAACTTAATGAAATAGAACCTAGTTCAATATTGAAGCACATGTACCACTGCAATGATAACCACCTCTCCTCAAATGGCTACAAACTGATGAAGTCTTCATTTGCAGAAGAAAATAGAATAGAATAGAAGAAGGGAGAGAACGCTGGAGGCTCACCACCAAGAAATAACCTTAAGGAGTCTCATCTAAGGGATTTAGAAGAGTGTTACCTCTAGATAAATGCAAAAGGCCAAGTCTTGAAGCCTATTGGTCCCTGCATTGGCTTTTCTCCAATGGAAATGTGTTAGTTAAATCAGTTAGTGTAATCTTCATGGAATGACTAGTGATGATGCTAGATTATCCAATATTATCTTTTAGTATTCGAGGACATATGACATGTGGGTTATAATTCAGGTTTCCCCAGGTACCCATGCCTTATTCCCTAGGTTCATCTTCAACACCAGCATGTGAAGCTGTGTCCAAGAGAGACATGGTAGAAAATATTAGAAATTTAGCTTTAGCATTAGCTTCCAATCAATGGCACAAATGACTAACAAAATTCAAGAAGGGCAGGGTTGAGCACAGTGTGTGAGACAATAAGCAACATCATTGTACTCCATATATTGGCAAAGTGTGTACATGTAAATAAAACAACAGTTATGGCAAAGCTATTCTGTCAAGAAAAAAAGTTTTTCGGTAAAAAATGTATTGCAAAGTGAGCAGAACAAGATTTTCCCTAGAAATGAGAATATCCATAGCTAGTCATGCAACAAGTCCAGGTGACTTAAAGTCCACCAATGGATGCTAAGAGAAGAGGTGCATATAATTAAATAATGTCAAACAGATCATAAAGGGCACAAATGACAAACCTGCAGAGGCTCATTTTCATCAGTGGAGCATTTTTCTATGTTAAATACACATTATATATTCACCAGAAGCAATTGGAATAGGATTTGCCAAGCCATATGCACGCAAGAGAGCCCATTTACATGACAAGCAATCTGGACCATTGGTTGCACTTACGTTTTCAACCATCTGATAGTCTTCCACATCAATGTATCAAGCTTATTGCGTCAGTTAAGCAGATCTTCATGGAGAGTTGTTTAGTATATTCAGACAAGATTTGACGTTTTGAAGGCATAAATTTTAGGAGCCAACGTAACTCTGGCACTAACTTTGGGAGTAAATATTTGCTTCATACTTCTTGTACAGGGCTGACACCAATATACTTTGCAGGAGTTAATATTCTTAACAGAAATATCTCATCTCAACTAACAATTTAACTTCTCAACTCATATAACATAATTACCTCCTATAGGTCGTTCCGAGCTACACTCTAAATGTGGGCATAACCACGACAGACTTTGTATGGTTCAGGCAAAAAACAAAGTGAATGGATAATGATAACAATGCATGCTAGAAAATTAAAGTGTCATTTAAACTGTCTCAAGGGATATCACTACAAGAAAATGGAGCTTTACTGGCGGCCAAAAACGCCCCTAAAAGTCCAAAAAATCGCTGGTAATGCTTTCACCGGTGGTTGTACATGTGCTGTTAAAGGGGGACGTCGCTGTATCTTTTACCAGAGGTCGTGCTTTTTTACAGATATTGTGCATTGGTAATCACAGATATGATCAAAATACTTAGCATGTTTCAAAGGAAAATCACAAGAAAAAAACTTATTTATTTAATCCTTGAACTCAAACCTCATTTATGAATATATATTAGGATTTTTTAATTGAATACACACACACACACACACACACACACACACAAGGATAAGATAAACAGCATTTGTTTTCAATATTTTTTGACGTTTCTCACTAATACGTTTGATAAGTCAATTGTATTGGTGTCACCGGTACAAATATGATACCTGATAATTTGAACCATGGGTGTAAGATAACTGAATTTTTTTATCCACTTCTCAGTTTCATTTTTTTTTTTTTTTTTTTATTTTGACTAACACTGCAACTGTATGCAGATAACCTGCGTATACAAGGGAAAGGAGCATGCTGAATTCTGAGTTCACTGTAAGCACACATTTTTGAACTTGTGAAAAGCTTTGTTCACTTACAAGAGTAGGATTTTGAATCTTACCCTTCTGACATGTGCCACTATGGCATCAGTGTACGAGATCCAGGCTGTTTTGGGCCATTTAATATCAGCAGTTCCTGGATCTTACACACACTCGACACATTGGCATGCGACCTAGAAGAGTAACATTTGAAATCCTGCTCTTCTTGCAATTATTCACTAAATGTTCCTTCTCTGCAATAATTTTGATAACACTGATATGATATCCTCAATTTTAGGTTGGGCCTATACATATTGATGATGGAATTGGAAAAGAAATCGTCACCCAAATTGCAATGACGATGATGACAAATAAAACATTCTACACAGAATCTAATGGACGTGATTTTATTAAAAGATTATGCTTCATACTACATTCCCTGCATTTCACTTGGATGAATGAGCAATGCACTAGCAAGATGTGGACAGTTTGATAATCCGAGGGTTATTGCTCTGCATTTTTTATGGGTACTAATATAATTTAGCTAAAATCTTATTTGATTTGTAGATTCGGGATTATAGATCAGACTGGGACCTGCAAGTGAACCAACCCATTGCCGAAAATTACTATGTAAGGGCTTTAATGAAATGCACCCTTTCTATGGTGAAAGCTTGACCATCTGTTAGGGAGGCCGAGGCAGAAATTGAGATGGAGACCTGTTAGAGAATAGCATCCACTGACAGGTAAAGCACTTCTAGGGAAATTGGAACAATTGATTTGGGGGAGCATGATGTGAAGGGGCTTATGTATCTGAAAATTAGAACAGTCGGATGGACTATCTCAACTGTTGCATCTTCTCGATTGTACACAAATATCCAATACCATTCTAAAAGAACCTCCAAAATCAACTAGTACACACCCAAGGATCAAGAAACCAACTGCAATTAAGAACTGCAAAACCCTGAATTTGCAGGTGAATTGTGACAGAAGGGAGAACCAATGAAGAAGAAACTTTAACAATTCAATTGACTTAAGACACCCACCAAGGATCAAATGTCAGTACACCATTAAATAAGCATCAAAGCTTTTACACCCAATTTCCTAAAAATCAAATCTAAATCTACGAATGTAGGATAAAATGAATCAAATAATAAGAACAAATATCTACAAGATACTGTAACTTCTTAGAAGGGTTTAGGGCAGTTACTTTACCTCATAAACACATTTTCAGCGACATGAGGTAATTGAGTCTCTACAGTTGTAATATCAGGTGTTTCTAGTATTGTCTCTATTGAGGTGTGGAGCCTCATTTGGACCATGCTGCTCGACCAGTCGAGTGGGCTGCTTGAACGGTCGAGTGGCCCACTCGACCAGTCAAGGGTTCGCTTGATTCAAAGTCCAGCGTGTGATGTTTTTCTTGATCTGTGGTGCTTGACCAGTCGAGGCCCATATACATGAAACAAAGATACCTGTAATTCAATCATGTGCCCAAAGGCATGAAAAAATACAACACACTGGGAGGAATGTATGTCTACTCTATTATATTTACAACCAGAAAATAAGTGAGGAAGCAAATATAGTATAAGCATATTGTATTGGTATAAGAACCCAAAGTTAGTTTTCCAAAGGCATACCTTTGCATTTTCCACTTGTTTTATACTTCCAACAGCATCAGCTTTCAGGACCATGCCACGAACAATTGAACAGTTATGAAGACCTCCTCCAAGAAGTTTTTTACTTCTTTTTTTTTTTTTTTTTTTCTTTTTCTTTTTTGGAAAGGCTGGAAACTCAATCTGTATTGAGCTGAATGGAGAAAGTTCACCAAAACAGTTCCAAATGGCAAGTGAGTTGGGTTCCTTGATTAGAAGAAACAAGCAAAATGACCATTTGGGCCAATGGCCATTCTGCTTCTTTCTTTCTTTCTTTTTTGAAAAAAAAAAAAAGGAAGCAGTGAGTGGAATGCACACCATCCAACATCAAGTGAACCCATTCTTATCCCAGTTGCCAATTGAAGTGAAAAAGGAACAAACCAAAATCCCAAATAACACAGTTCACTTTTTTTTAATAGGCAATGCAATTTTCCATTTTCCACGCCACCCAAATGCAAAGAAGAGGGGTTCCACTCAAGTTACAGAACCAATCCGTTTTTCACGGTGCTTCTAAGTTCTAACAGGCCTTTAAAGTAGTAATGAAAAGCATTGAGGAGATTTATATAATACTCAAGCAACTTATGATGTCTGATATGCAGGCACTCAGAGATTGTACATGTGGCATACATTTAAGTCAAATAAAGACAAACTGAACCAATCTGCTTTTCATGGTGCTTCCAACAGGCCCTTAAAAGTAGTAGTGAAAAGCATTAAAGGGAGTTATATGATACTCAAGCAGCTTATGACACCCAATATGCAAGCCTCATTACATGAGGCATACATTAACTCAAATTAAACTGTCTAGATTGTGGAACCTACTGCCATTAAGTCATAGGCCCAAAGTCAAAGTGTTTTGAACGATCCAAAACTGATTTGTGGACACTTTTTGTTGAAATAGAACCATTGGATATTTTCAGTTTTAACTGTCCATTGAGTACCAACCAATCTGAGGTATTAGACAAAATTTAAAAGAGCTCAGGTTGCAATTTCTTGCAGCTTAAGGGGGAACTGTTTGGTATTTTGTTTTGCCAAAATTCTTTGATGTTTCCAAAGATCTAAATCAAAATATACAGCAACTCAGGGCTGTTTGCATGCCCAGTACATGCTTACTCTCATTTGGAGTTGCACTGCGAGTAAGCATGAATTTACTAGCTGATGATGCTGCAACCACTGCTGATGATGCTGCACTGCGAGTAAGCATGAACCCCGATCACTCACTTTAGCAAAAGATGTGAGAAAGAAAATTTCATGCCGACCACCAAACTCGATAAATGAAACAATGAACTAAGGACATAGTACTCCGGGAAAAGGAAAACAAACAAAGTGTGGAAAATTATTGTTCTTACAAGTTTCCTACTGAGCATTGGGTTATATCAGACCTGGTAAAATTGTTGTAAGATAAGTCCCTGCAAGACAGCATCATGCAATGCTATGTTTATGCCTTTTCAGGAGTGGAAAAAATAATAACCCAGTAGGAATCTGAAAGGCCTAAAGTAATCTCACAAGAGAGTTTAACAAAACATTAATATGCATGGAAAAAGAAGCCAGCAAATATACAGATCCTGTTGCCAGTGAAATGTAATTTGAGATTTACTGAGTAATACTTACAAGTTATGGTTGCTACCTCGGACCCAAGAGGGTATGACCCCAGTCAGCATGTTGCTAGTAAGATACCTACATTAAAAAAAATATATCATGAGACGAATTTCTAATTTGTGACAAAAATATCACCGAAGCATCATTGAGGGTCCAAAAATTACAGAAGGATTGTCCATTTTCCTGAAGCATCTAGCAAGAGAATCAGTGAAATTTTGGTAATGAATGTCTATTTTCTTACATATAATCTAGCGCTGAGAGTCTTGAAAAGCTGCTTGGAATTTCTGCTGTCAAACTGTTAAAGGCAAGTTATCTGCAAGAGAAAATTATCATTAGAAAAAATCTGGGGAAGATTCTCTCTGAAATGAATTTGTAAGTTACATGTATTCAATGCGTGTTCTCATCCATAGCAGGCCATGAGATTGAAGACTCTAGTATATTGTAAAGAACATGGAATGCACAAAAGGATTTTCCTTGTCCAGTAGCATGATGGATTAGCCAGTACACGGCAAAATAAACATAGAAATGAAAGTGAAAGGCCAAATCACCATGAACTTGGCGTCGAATCACTTCAGTTTTGCAGTTCCCTTCCTAATTTAACTTCTTTCAAACCATGAAATAGTTGGTTGGACAGTGGTCGTGATTTGCATGTCAAATCATGGAGCTGGATATTCCCATTTTCATTTTATGTTTTCATCACTTAATTTAGAGTTGACCATCCAAACTTAAGAATATTTAGAGTATACGAGCAAGACATACACTTCATGAACAAAAGAAGCAATGAACAATGATATATTTATGCCATCAGGGGTATATCCATTCAACTCACAATTTCTGCATTTTGGTCATATCCCCCAATGCAGGGAAAGGCATGCATGTATCATGTTTGTGAACCTTTGATTCCTCCAATTTTTAGCATGAAAACAGCATGTTGGCTATCAAATGGATCAGGCAAGAGAACCTCATCCAATTGCAAGAAAACAACAATCAGTCATATTTATAGAGAAATGTCAAAATCATGATGCAAAAATTAGCATGAATTATAACACTAAACCTTTCTTGAAGACTCAGCCAGAAGAGAAGCAGGTGGGGCAAAACCGAAACCATTGGTATTGTAGCCATTGTTTCTCAAACCTCTAGCCTAATAATAAAACAATTGTAGCTCCTTACAGAGTTAATTATTGCTGGAATATTTGCACTTCTTTCAATACATGGCATAATTATTTCCTAGAAATTAAAATCTTAAACACAATCAACAAAGACTAACAGTGGGAGTAACATGGGGTACAAAACAACAAGAAAAAACCAAGTTTCTGTTAGTTATCATTTCAAACATTTGGTATGCATGTTTCCTTTGGCATTTCGTCAAACATTCGGTACACATCACAATTCAAAAGCCTTGAATACCATTTTAAAAAAAAAAAAAAAAAAAAAAAAAGGAACCATTTAGTTGATGCAGTGGCTTTTATTTTTCCAACTGTGAATGGGATTTTATGATCCCCTTATAAGTTAACTATTTTTCTCCTTTCACATAGATTTTATTTTAATTTAAACTTTTCCAACATGTGATATTAAGATATTCTACTTAGGCATGAATGTACATTGTTCCCTTGTGGCCCACCATGTTTTGGATAGGCTTGATTTTGGTTTATATGGTAAGTAAGAAAGAAGAACACCTATAATTCACGCAAAACAATACAACACGAAGGAACATAATAGTTTCATAGTATAGTTCCCTATAATGTCTAAATAATTACCACCTAAAAAAAATTGCTTACCATTGCTAGTGCATGCCCTGATAGATCATCCCCCCCTGAGAATCCTCTAAAGTGCTGGATGGTTGTCGCCCAATCTAGGCCTCCATTGATTCTGCAAAGGATGCCACAGACTGGGAATTGTTTCCCTTGAAAATTTCTCTTATTTTTCTCATTCCATATGCCCCAAATGACAGCAAAGAAGACTCCATGCCACAAACATCTTCCAATGGGCTCCCCATGCACTCGCTGACCAGCTCTGAAAGAAACGAAAAGCTCGATAAATACAATACCCGCTTGCAAATTGTAGTAAATGAAACGTGTGGAGAAGATAACAAAAAAGAACTTAGAATTACTTAAAGATGGAAAAATAGTGGATGTTTGCTAGCTCACATGTACATCTTCACATGCAGATGAGGATGTGAAACATATGAAAATCAGTTGGCCCCACGGTAGATAACCTAGCCCAAAAACCAGGCTGGTTATCTAAATTGTGAAACTGGAAGATCCAAAACAATCAAAATCTGGGAAGATAAATTATCAAAAGAGTAACTACAAGTCTTTACTAGTGCTGGAATTGGCAGTCCCTAACAATTGATGAATAAATGCCCTTTCGGTTTTTTCAGCTGAATAAATGCCCTTTCAGTTTTCTCAGCTGAACAAAAGAGTAACTGCAAGTCTTTACTAGTATTTGTCTTTTTCAGAAATCTAGTTTGCTAAGTGCCAAAGGGTTGCATGCCAAAACAAGGTACTGTAGCAAGGAACAAATAGAAATTGGGTTACATGCCAAATTCCTGAAGTAATGTTAAGGGGACACAAAGAAAGACTTTGATGCACACACCATATCTACCCATCCACCAGGTACATTTATTGACATTAGCCCTTGGGACCAAAAATCAGCCCAAACCAAACCTTAGGCAGTGAAAACCAATGGACCGAGAATGATATCATATACACATTTATAAAATCATAAAATAAAATTTACAAAAAAATAAAAATAAATAAAAATCCATTTGACGATCAAAGGGTCCATTTGAACTTGGTTTGAAATATACAAAGCAGACAGCTCGCTACAAAATTACTGTGTTCAGTGCTCCTCTCCAGAAATCATTTGTTTTCTAATTATTTTTGGTACATAAACCTAACCATGCAACACTAACCTTGAGAGCTTTTTTCCTCATTAGTATACTGAAATACCGGCATAGAGAAAATGTCTCCACTGAAAATGTAGTCCTCAACCAGAGTTTGCATCCTATGAGAAAACACCATAATAAAATAGATAAATTAAACTTTGAGAATAAAAACATTGGTATAAAGTAAAAGGAATTAGAACAAAGAAATCACTGCTAGCAAAACATCTTACATTTGAGAAACTCACAGATATTGAATTCAATGGAAAAAAACTGCATGCACAAAGAAATCAGAACATCCAAGTGCAAAAGACAATAATATCTATGACTGTTAGAAGTGCCACATCCACACACACACACCATCAGAATGCTACTGTTGGAAAACATCAATCCAAATATCTCACATAATTCAGACATGAGGACGTCAACAGATAAACAATGAAAGGGAAATAAAAACTTCCATTCATGACCATACTCTACATCATGTCCAGTCGCCTCACATGTGCAAGTAGCTCCTCCTTTAAAACAAAGCTTATATATGAAAATTTCTTTAATTCACATGTGCCAAGTAGCTTCTTCTCCTTTAAAACTCCAATTTGACGATGAATTCATTTGTCATCAATACATTACAGTGGAGCCCACACAAGTCATTTGTACCTAAGTTTGTGGTATTGAAAATGTTTGCACCTGATCATTTTCAATATACATGTGTGTACATGTGCTGTGTGTGTATGAGAAACGATGACATCCGATCATAAGTTACCATCCACCTGATAGATAGCTTTCAACATGCGTCATAGGTGTGTGACATCTTGCCTCATATATAGGCCCTACCACAAGGATCACCTTGTGCAAAAATCAGCCGTCATCGCATAGGCCACATTTACAATGAATTTCAATCCTTAGCACTAAACAGAACCTAATAGTGAGAATTTAGCAGTTAGCACTAAACAGAACCTAATAGCAAATTCAAAATGCAGTTCAGGAAATAAGATATGACTTACAGTCAATGCTCTCCCAGCAAGAAGAAAAAGGAATGAGAAGTAACCAACTAATGCACCAATAAAGGGCTTATCTGCACACACAGCTTGATCAGATCCTTATATAACCCTAAGAAGTTTTCAACAGTAGCAATAATTCTTATATCTTCAGGATAAGAATTATGTAAGGTTTCTTTTCTATAGTTTTTTCTAACGTGTGACAATATTTCACCAGACAATTCAGCATGGAAGTATTTGGAAAGTTAGATACACAAACAGGCAGTGGTCAATTTCAACCATCAAACTACTTCCAGCTCCCAATATCACATGATCGGAATCAGTCATGATCTCTGAAACTACTTGTAGCTGCACCACAAATTCATGATTAATTAGTGTAATTGTTCTCTAAAATTAACTTTGGTGTAGTAAGTTGGGTGATGAAGTCTCCATTAACATTTTTTTTTTCTCATGAGCTAAGCATCACTTGCCAAATTCTCAGCCTCTGGAAGGCTTCCTCTTTTGGCAAGATTAATAGCAAGCTCCAGATTGTTTAACTGAAAGAGCCAACAGATATTTTTTAATACAGGCATTCAATTTGCTGCATTAGGAATAAAACTAAAACAAGACTAAAGACATACTTGGCCACTAACAAAAGGCACAAGTGTCACTTCGTTGACAGTTGCAAGTAACACTTGATTGATATCCAGATTGATGTATGTAAATAGATGGAGAAACAACTGTACTAATTTTGTGTGGATGAAGGTAAAAAAGTGTAAGCTTAATTCAAAACTTTTGTGGCCCACAAGAGTTTTTAATCGTCAATCACTACTATTTCTAATGTTATGGTCCACATGAGATTTGATCAGTTTTATGTGTGCCATAGGTTCTTTTAATAAAGTGGCCAATCAAACACAATTGAAGCCAAACAAGCCCTAGTACAAGTGCTCCTGGTTGAAGGACGCTTTGACAGTCTAACCCACATACGATCACCACCTCCACAAATCTTGCCTGCCTAAACAAAAGGAAACTGACAGAGACACTTAACATGTCAAAACAACTTAGCTCTACCTAAAGAAAAAAAAAAGTGTAGGAAAAGTTTACATATCTCAAAGAAACCCCTCTTTTGCCACCATCTGAATATGTTGACACTAATATAAATCCATCAATGAAATTCATATCAAATATGCCACAGCATACAGAGAACTAAATCAAATGAGAGGGGGGAAGAAAAGAACGATTACCTATAAATATAAGCAACTATCAGAATCTTCACAAAACAAAGGCCTTGTCTATCACAAAAGAGCCAGACCATTACAAGGCAAAGCAGGTACGGTAATGAATTTCTAACAAAATTAACAAGAATAGAAACCAAGTAGAAAGTAAAAACAATCGGAACATCCAAGTGGGAACACAGATCTTCTCATTTCCAAACTCCTAAAATTTTCAGAAGAATTCCAAACTCTTCAGCAAGTCTGTATCACAGCCAGCGGATGCAAATAAACATCTAGAAAACAGGGGCGTGAAGCCATGGCAAGATCCCATCGTTTTCTTGCAAGGATCAAAACTAACCTAGGAAAAAGTCTTAAATACCTCTTCCAGTTCTACTCCACGGAATCTCTGCTCGTCCTTCTCGAGAATCTTCAAAACCCCTTTGAAAAAATCCACCTCGCAGGGCAAAACCAGGACACCACACGTCTGGAATCCAAACTCCTCTTCCGCTTTCTTCAGGAGGGAGACGAAAATCGGGAGGTTGAGGAACCGGGTCGGGATCACGAACCAGCGCCGCTCGGCCCCAACGTAAACCGCTAGGTTGCTGGACGGGATCACGAACCGGCGCCGCTTGGCCCCAACGAAAATGGGATGATTGAGAGAAAGGGAGAGAGGGAGGGAGAGAGGGTTTAGGGCACAAAGAGTGGAATCGATTTTGGGCGGAGAGACAGAGAGAGGGGATCACGAGGGAGGGAGGGAGGGTTTAGGGCACAAAGGGTACGCCGCATTTCATTTGGGCGCGCGCTCGAGCGCGCGCCCAATTATATTGGGCGTAGATTGGGTACCTACGTGGGGCCCACCATGATGTATAGGGTTTATCCGTTCCGTCCATTTATTTTTATAAATACATTTAAGTAATAATCCCAAAATGAGATATATTGAACGCCTAACTGGACCACACCATAGACATTACGTGTGATTTAATCTCTACTATTTCCTATCTTGTGGTCCAGTTGATCCTTAAAATACCTATTTTTTTTGGGATGATACCTAAATTATATTTAAAAACAGATGGAAGGATTAGATAGAACACATATATTGTGGTGGGCCTCAAAAAATTCCTTACAGGACCATCAATTTTCAGTGGTGTAGCAACCTTTCTGCTACGGATATAATCTGTAGCAATCTAGCTACGGTTTATATCCGTAGCTAAAAACCTATATTGTCTGTATCCTTTGCCCATTTTTTTGGTAGTGGTGTAAAGAACTTCTCGCAACTTAACATGTCATTGTCTAGGATTCATATCAATCATTTTCTGTAAAATATTTTTGATGATCTTGTTAGTAGCTTCAACCTGACCATTGGCCTAAGCATAGTAAGGTGATGAATGCATCTATTTGATTTTATACTGATCGGCTATTACACTAACCTGCTTGGATGAAAATGTTGCTCCTTGGTGTAGAGTAATTGATTCAGGGCTTCCAAACCGATGAAATATATGATTCTCAATGAACTCAATAATATCTTGATAATATGCTCCCTGCCACGCCCCAAACTTGGAAACCGGTTTCACAAAATTCTTGAACGCCGAATCTGATGCCGACAGTCTCCATAGTACCCCATTATCGGTTCCTAGCATCCATACGCCAAATTCCGATCTTGGGATCCTACAAGGAGGATTTTTCAATATACATTTAACTCGTAATAAGCATAACCACAAGAATACCCAAATCATAAAGGTATCATCATCATCATATATCCACTAATATAAACGTTTGAATACAATGCTGAAAGGGAAATACATATGTCAAAATTAAAGCTCCAGAAGTCAGCTACATGCTCCAAGCTCCATGCTGCTGCAACCTAACATCACCTGCACGCATCTATCGTGCATAAGCTTATAGAAAGCTTAGAGGGTGGTGTAAGTGTGTGCATAAGGTAAGTGTCAAGTATTCAATACAATGTCATAATCATACAATACTGGAAATACTAGTAAGATCACGAATCATACGATATCAGAGTAAGCGGAAATACTGACAAGTCCAAGAGTCAAACAATATCAGAGAATGCAATACAGATCAGCTATGCAAATGAGGAGTCATAAAGAGAGCCAAATATCATCTACTAAGGATGCACTGTAATATGCAGATCCTGCCAAGTCCGTCTAAGCCATATAAGTGCAGAAGCGTAGGAATCCAAAATGCCATATGCCGTGGATGAAAAGCAATATGCGATGCGAATGAAATGACTAAGCTAGAGTGAAGTCGGGATGATAACACATAGTATCGCAGGGCTATGGGGTCCACCACAAGAGACTTCTATCCAAACCAGTCTCATACCTAAATTTGGATAGTCAGACTCAATGTGGTAAACTCCTGATCTCAGGTTAGTTGGGCGCCCCAAATGAAATCTTGACCATTGCGAAGATACACATAACAAATAATTACGCACCACCAGCCCGAGTGGATAGTGAATGAATGAATGAATGAGTATGCAACTCCTGCTCAATAAGTCCACATACAGTACACGTAACAAAGTTTGTATACAAAAGACAAACTTCTAGACCAAAGTACCAAAGTAACACCAAAAACCCTTTGTCGATGTTGTATTAAATAATATTCCTGAAAACTATACATTTATTAGTAGAATACGATCAGGTTCCATGATATATACAATAATTAATTTTCTTCAATTCTTTGGCAATGAGAATCATATGGTTAATAGGAATCTTAATAAATTTGTTGGCTAACATAATATCAAAGATTTCGTCAGCATGAGAAATATCAAAAGTGTATGTTCTTTAAACTTTCTAATTAGAGGATGTTATTGCCTCTACTTTAACTAAAGTCGAGCATGTGAATGACTATTTAGCAACCACGTCAGCCACTGCAATATCATAACTAGGGTCATAATAATATGTCTTTGCTGATGAATTCTTTTGTTATATTGACTCATGAAGCAGAGCCTCACATCTAGATAAATTCTTGGTCAAATCATAAAGATATGTGAATTCTTTCTTGATAAAATTCTTCTGAAGTTTGAATTCTAGTCCATCCTAAGATATCTAGACAAATTCTACTTCGGTCATAACTACCTTACATTGTCTTATTGCTCTCTTAAACTGAGCGATATAATTTTTGACCAATTCTCCTGGCAACTACCAAAAAATAGTAAGATTGGCCATAAAATTTACTTATTTTTATAAAAGAACTGAGCATGAAACTTTTTTTTTCATTTCTTGTCAATTCTATCTAGAATTTAATAGAAAATTGGAATATTAAGTGAACGTTACCCCGATGAGTGAATGACCAAATAGTTATAATTTATAATACTTGTTATTGGCCAACTCTCCATACTGTATGGTAAATTCACCTATGTGTTTTATGGTCAATTGACTTGTATCACCGGTAAACATTGTTAAGTCAGGTTGATAATTCCTCTGAAATGGCCAAGTTATATGTCCTAGAGGGGGGGGGGGGGGGGAATAGGACAACGCTAAATTTAAAATAATTACAGCGGAATTTAATAAAGAAATAGCTAAATAAGTAAATCAATTTACAATGCTGAAATGAAAAGCAACCTTAATAATCAAGTATTTAGAGGTTGATACAAAAGTTCTTCTAAGTACAACCTTACACCAAAAACCAAAGTTTATGGTAGGAAAACCATATTTTTAGAAAGGTCTTTGTATCAAGAACTCAAATAAGGGTGGTTTTGAAATTTAGATCACATTTGTATTTTTCAAAACAATCTGAAAGATGAGATTTTTCTAAAACAAGAGACTCAAATCTTTCTCTAAACCCTGAAAACCTTTCTTTTTAAAGTTTTAGTTTTACGGCAATTTTACAACTTTCCTTGTATAGGGCATTATAGGCATCTTGAAGATCTTCTTCATTATCATGATCACTATTCAGATTTTCTTCACTGGTTGAATCATCATGATCTGAAAAAGTGAACTTGGCTAGAGTCATAAGGGCCTTAACTTCATTGCCCGACTCGGTTTCAGAATCTTTTGATTCAGAAGTGGCTTCAGTGCCAGAAGATTCATCCCAAGTAGCCAACAATCCTTTCTTTTTAGGTTTGTCCTTTTTAGGACACTTGTTTGCTAGATGCCCATATTCTTGGTAGTTGTAACATTGAATATCTTTCAAAGATTTTCAAGATTTAGATCTAGATTTAGATCTTTTCTTTTCATTCGATTTTTGAAAATCAACCTTCTTTTTACTTTTGAAAATCTTGTAAAACTTTTTTGCTAAAAGAGCCATATCGTCTTCAGAATTTTCTAAATCAGAATTTTCTTGAGAAATACATTTGGAAGACTTAAGGGCTATTGATTTACCTTTAGAAGCTTTAAAATTTAATTCATAGGTTTGTAACGAACCAACCAGCTCTTCTACCCTTATATTGTCCGTATCACGAAGTTCCTAGATCGCGGTTACCTTTAAATTGAACCGTTTAGGAAGTGAGCATAGTATCTTTGCACATACTTTACTTTCTAGGATTTTATCGCCAAGACCCCACATAGAGTACAATGTCATTTAATCTAGTGTAGAAATCCATAAACATTTCATTTTCCTCCATATGAATTTCTTCAAATTTGGTTGTGAGGAGTTGGACTTTAGATTTTTTGACAATTGAAGTACTCTCGTGTATCATTTCTAATATATCCCAAGCTTGCTTTGCAGTATCACAAGATATGATTCTTTTGAACTCATCCGGTGATAGTGCGCAAGTGATTGCATTTAGTGCTTTTGCATTGGCACCACTCTCACTTTTCTGAAGAGTGGTCCATGAGAAAAATGGTGTTACTCTCATTGATTTTGAACCATCGATACCAGTTACTTCAGTGGTAGGTGGGTTCCATTCAGTCACTGTGGCAAGCCACACGTTCTCATCCATTGATTTGAGAAAAATTCTCATCCTGGCTTTCCAATAGGCGTAGTTAGAGCCATCAAAGGGTGGAGGCCTAGTGACTGAAATGCTGACATCTTATATATAGCTTAGAACGTTAGCTCAGGAAATGAATCCAAGAATAATAAATAAAAATGAGCTATTTGACTTTGATACCACTTGAAATGGCCAAGCTATATGTCTTAGAGGGGGGTGAATAGGACAACGCCAAATTTAAAATAATTACAGCAAAATTTAATAAAGAGGTAGCCAAATAAAGTAAATCAATTTACAATACTGAAATGAAAAGAAACCTCAATAATCAAGTATTGAGAGGTTGATACAAAAGTTGTTCTAAGTACAACCTTACACCAAAAATCAAAGTTTATGGTAGGACAACCTTATTTCTAGAAAGGTCTTTGTATCAAGAACTCAAACCGAAGAGGAATAAATATATTCAAACTATACTGAGGAATAAAATGCAATCTCAAGTATTGATTGTTCTAAGGACAACCATGCACCATAAAAATGGCAGGGCAACCTTAATAGAACAAATTATAGAGAAACTGAAGCTCAAACTAATAAAGGAATAGTAAGGGATAAATTGCAGAAATATAAATATAAACTATTACAACATTCCCCACTGAGCTTGAAATATAATGATTACAACATTCACATTCACATACATCCCACAAATGAATAATTAAAGATAGGAAAATGAATCACACATCCACACAACACAAAGAGTTATAGTGGTTCGCCTGTGTGTACACCAACTGTTCAATAATAGCCACACAGAATGCCACTCCACTCCTACTATCCTCACACAGGGGATATTAGCATTCACTATCAAATAGGTTTTCACAGGTTCACCCAAAACCTTTACAATTGTGTCTTTTTCAAAGGGCTTACACAATTAAAAAACCCTTACTTCTGAGTTTTCTGGCTCTCCTCAGATAACCAACAACTTTGAGATTTTTTTGGCTTAACCTCAAATAAAACCAAATACAGTAAATTACACAAAATGTAAAATACCTATTTTTCTTCTTTGATGTAGCACCCCAGAAGAACCAAGTCGGAGTAGAGATTTGAATGTCAAAGTTCAATGTCCAATACTCACTATATAATGGTTCTAAATTCTAATAGATTTTAACTTAAAACAAATGGGCTAGCTTTAATTGATTTTTATTCCAGAAAAAGGAAAACAACACTTCCTCTTTTCAAATCAGATTAGAATACAAGAAACAAAATCAATTTAAAAAGCTAAAGAAAGAAAATATTAAATATGCACACTTAGCTTAAATAGAGCGCAGACAAATATCTCATAAGGCCGAATTCAATTAGCTTAAATTTCATATTTTATTCTAAGATTTGTGTTCTATTTATAGGTGAGCAAATCACATCTTCGACTAGTCTTAAGTCGCTACGACTGGTCTTAGGACCAACTGATATTTGAAAATTCGAGCGCGATAAGATATGGCAGTTTCACGACTGGTCGTAGGTAGTCTACGATTGGTTGAAGGACACCTTCGTCTGGTCGAAGGTTTCTCACAACTAGTCGAAGCAAGTCAAATTTCATTGCTGTAGTTTGAGTCGTAGGTCTACGACAGGTCGAAGAAGCAGTCGACACTATTCATACGACTAGTCGAACAGACCCCAGGACTGGTCGAAGCTTAACAGAAAATTCCGAATTTTTGCAACAAACTTACGACTGGTCCAGACAATTTTAGGACAGGTCGAAGCAAAGCTAGGACTAGTCGAACAACGTCCAGGACTAGTCTTAGAACAGACCAAACTCACTTATATAAAACATATGACTTATGTATTCAAAATGGCCTACTCTAAAGGTCAACCTACGGTCAGTCATACCTCAATAGTGAAGTAAGGAGATTGAAACTTAAAGATGAGTGACCTTGGGCATAATAAAACTTGAGATCTTGGTGTAAATTGAACTTGAAAGCTTCTTGAAATCTTGAGTCTTGAACTAAGTCGAACATTCTCATATTCTCGAGTCTTCTTGACTTGTGAACATTTCTTGACTATCGAAGCTGATCTTATGAGACTTTTGTCTTGACTTGACATATCATGTATAGAGATTTGTTCTTCACATATGCAAGCTTCATAACAAGATACATACAATGTCTTTTGGCACCTTAAATTTGACAATATAGTGAAGCTATCAACTATAACACTTACATCCTCAGCAATGGATATTGTCGGTCAATCCAATCAGGATATGGCTTATGATAAACTACAGTAGTAGTTCGGACGAGAACTTGGCTTGCTACTTCCTAAACTAGTTCAATAATTTGGCTACACTCTCGGTGTTGTTGTGCAACAACTAGCAGTACTTTCGGACTAGCTTGATATTATCATTCATTAAAAGGTTGATTTTTAAGAAAGGGTTCTCCCTAGGTATCCCTTGATTCTTGGCTTCGGGGATTAAGTTCATATTCTCATATTCAGGATGCCTAAAATCTACCGGTAATGGTGAATTTTGTATATTCTAGACAAAAATATGTCTGAAATCTACAAGTATCGATAAAATTTACATGTCCTGTATTGAACCAGTGATAGGAATATGTGGTGGATTTCGCAGTAAGGGAAGTATCTGCGCACTGGTTGAACTAGTGGTACAGGTGTGAAATTTTCAACAGAATTAGTATCGACTTGTTGCTAAGGTGCAATAAGTATGCTTTCAGCAAATAAAGCTGTAAATCAATTCATGCTCTCAGTCTAGCTGACCATCCATCCATTAAAGGATTCAGTCTAAGTTGTGGAGTGTTCATCTTGAACTCATGACAATTTTACGATGTGGTAAATCCCTTGGTGCATATCAACCATCCGAAGTGACATAATCTCAAGTGGTTCAACCGAATATGACAATGGTCTATTTGGATTTGGTGAAACAGGTACTAGACTAGGTGGTGGATTTCCTTGCTTAGGCATCTGTTGAACTTGCAATCCTCGCCGTGAGCATGATGCTCGTTGGCTACAACATAATTAGTATCTGCTGTTGAAGCATTACGACCACCCATTTGACTCGTGATATTGAGAGATTACTGTACCGATAAGTGTATTTATGTGCCTAAATTGTTCTTATTATACGGTAAATGCAAAAAATAGAAAATAAAATAAAATAAAATAAATAATAATTTGATACCAACCAAATAGTTTTTCTAGTCCCACCAAGTGTGTTAAACATTTTGGCACTTGCTAAAATTGTTACACCACCGGTGCACAATGTATATTTATGACAACCAAGTAGTTTGTAATCCCACCGGGGGCACCAAAAATATTGGCACTCTCCACAATTGTTGCATGGCTGGTGCACAATATATATTTATGGCAACCAAATAGTTTTTAGTCCCACTGGGTGTGTCAAAATGTTGGCACTTCGGTTTGTTTTATGTCATGTGTAGTATGCGTGGGTGTGTAAGAATCGATAAAGCAGTTGATTGAAACCAATCAATTTTGACCCCAAATACCAAAATAAGTAGATACGTCAAATATGAATGTATATGGATAGATTCTAAGAAAATCGGTCGATTACTTAACCACTTGCAGAATTTTATAACGATCAAGTGATAATCGAATGGTGGTGTTCTTCCTCCAAATATGGGTTGGTTTGTGCCTTCTAGGACTTTCATAATACCAGTGCAATCAAACAAAAGTAAAAACTTACAATCTGTCGCTAGGAGCAAATGCAAGAATGCATCTCTTAAAAGAATTGTGTGATATTGGATAGCGAACAAATTCAGCATATGATCATAGGCATGGATTACAACTAAAAACTATAGCTAAGAATTACCGCTACTTGATTACCGTTATACCCAGGATAAGTTGAGATAAAGTAAATAAATAGATTTGTTTGATTTGATTTTGAGATTTTTGGTATTGTTTTGATTGGTTGGTTATTCTATTGAATTCATCTGCTATTTATAGAGTTCTGTTGCAGCTTATACTCTCATATGCTTCTTTTATTACTCCAATGGTTATAACAGTTGAAAAGACTTTCTATAGATCATTCCTTTTGTTATGTTTCTCTCTTACGATTGTTCCTCTTATGTCGCCCAAGCTTTGTTCCTCTCGGTCTCCTTTTATATCTCGAACTGTTCAACTGTGTTTCTCTCTTCACTCGTTAGACTTTTGACTTACTCAACCACATCACTCCGTCGATCATATACTGATATGTAAAATTAAATTTACGCTGACTATGATTATGCAAAAAGCTCTCTACATATATTGAAGATTTTTTTATCCACCTTCTATTTTTCATGCAATGTCACGTCCCCCTTCCTATTGGCTTTTTGGAAATTGGCTAGAAATAGGGTACAACAAGAGCCTATGTGTTGTTAAGTAGGCAGAGCATGATGAAGTAACTCATTTGCCAACTAATCCATGCATGCTGACCACAACTCTCTAGCCCACCAATCACATGGGTGTTCACTGCTTGCATCCTAACATAGTCGACAAGGAAGCCCAACATTCGGGTAAACACAATGCACCTATAATGCACAAACTATAAAGACTTTGATTCTCAATGTGAATAGGAAATAGTGTCAAAATCATACTAATTGAAGATCTAGGTCCGACCAACCTGAAAGATGATGGCGGGGATAACGCAACTTGTCTACTATTACATGCGTGTGGGCCCAACAAACCTTTAGGTCATAGTTTAATTGTTAATAATGAAGTTGGGTAGGAATTGATTCCTTGAGACTCTTAACTCTCTTTGTGCGTCACTACAAGAAATATCCGTATCAGCGGCGGATTCTCACTGGCGGCCCGAACGAAACGCCCGTGTAGATACAAAATTTGCAACGTTTTTACGTGGCCGCCCGTGTACGGATATGCCACCGCCGCTGGAATTAAAACAAAAGAAAAAAAGGTCTTTTCCCCTCCCGAATTTCATCCCCAAATCGCGCCCGCCTGATTTCTCTCCAAACCCTTTTTTTCCCTCCTCTCCCAAATCGACCTATCTCCGAATCGCGCGCGCCAATATTTCTCTCCCAAAAACCCTTATTCCCTCATCTCCCAAAAACCCTTCTTCCCTCTTCTCTCCCAAATCGCCCATCCTCCAATCGCACGCCCCATCCCCAAATCCCGAACTCTCTCCAACGTCCCTCCACTCCGGCCTCGATTCTCGTATCTCTTGCTGCATTCTTTCTGAGATTGTTCTTCCATTGAAGGATCCGATGCTGATATCTATGGCAGTTTTTTCCCTGATCGTTCTTCCATTGAAGGATCGATGCTGATATCTATGGCAGTTACATATATTTACATGCGTTTGTTCTAGATTTTTTATAGCTTGTGTTTGGATTGTATTTCTTTGAGGAGTCGTAGGATTTTTCTGTGATTTTCGTTGCAGATTCTGCAGAAGATCCTTCATTTTCTTTGTAGGAGGGAGATCTGGATTTTAGGGTTTGTCAATAGAGCTGTGAATAGGAATAAGATGTCGTAGATGCTTCTGTTTGCATATATGAGACATTCTAATATTACTATATATGGATTTCTTGTCAAACAAAAAAGAGTTGTTGCAGATGCAGAGAAAGAGGAAGCTGGCAGAGGAAGAAGAGGCAGCTGTGCTGCTGATGGCTCTCTCATGTGGTTTTGTATCTGCTGCCTAATCCAAAAGCATACAGCTAATCTCTCTCCCTCTCTCTATTTTATTACTGTGTTGGTTTTGTTCGTTTTGGTTTCTTTCAAGAGAGAGAAAGGGGGCAAAGATCAACCGTCTATCTCTCTCTTTACAGATCGTTCAAATGCAAGGAATGTTCCTGTAATGTATAATGTTACTTTTGGAATATAATGGTTGCATTTGGACTTTTTGGCATTCATATCACCTACCTGAACCAGCCATTACGTCCAGTCCCCTCATTATGTTACTGGGAAAAAAAATTGACAGCAATCAGATGGCTCTATACATCCGTGACTGGGCCTATCTTCTATGAACAATCTTGTACATCTATTTTGTATGCCACTAACTGGCTGTTTGGATCATCTGACCAGTATGTATTTTTCAAGGTGGCTTATGAAGAGTGAACTAGACCTAATGGATGGTCCAAATAGGTGATATCGATGCCACTGAGTCCAAATGAAACTATGTGCACGGAAATGTGGTGGGAAATTTTTATGGTGCGTTTATATATCATGGAATTTAAATAGAATTGAACTAAAAGATTAGGTATTGTGTATTCATGTTGTAATCTGAACAAATCTGACATGTGCTCTTTACTTCTAGAGAATTTGTTGCAACAATGGGCAATTTTCCATTCATGTTTCCTTTCTTCTATATCAATCAATGGAATCTATGGGCAAGTATGTTGTCCAGCATCCATGTTAGACGCATATCAGACACACATCAACATTTCTATTTGGAAAAACCTTAGTTTACCTTTTCTTCCTGTGTTTTAGTGTTATTTGTATAGTTGTTTCCCAGGTCCTAGTGTGCTTTTAGTTATGTACATGTGTGTCTTTGTCTTATGCATATACACAGTAATATCTATGTAACAGTCAATATCATTATGTATTCAAGCTAGGGCGTTCTCTGAAAGCGGCACACTCAATTGGAACCTGGGTGCAGTGAGAAATGTGCAAGGCCGTTGATAGAGTGGAATGTTGGAACATGATTCATGTAGCCAACCCAGTTAGTTGGGATAAGGCTTAGATGATGATAATGATGATTATGCATTCATACAGATGTCTTGGTGTGTTGGATTTTCTTGGTCCCCATGTTTGCTACCATGTATTAATATCCAACACTTGGTTGCACAATCTTTCTAAATAGGTGCCACTCCTGTTCCGAGTCATGCTTTGTATGCACACTCCTGCTCTAATTTCCTAGTAGTTGATACTTGGTAACATTTTGAAGTATGTGCTTCCATGCTCGCACACCTAAATTTGTTGCCCCTTGGTGTCCTCATGCAACCATAGTCCAACACCTATACGTGTTTGTGACCAGGTTGCACAAACAGGAAATGATGTGAAACATGTTCTTGTCTTTCTGTAAATGACTGTCATTGCCTTGCAGGAAGGAGCAATTTGCATCTTAGTTGGCCGATCCGCTATAATATTTGCTTGGGGACAACAAGAGGACTGATTTATCTTCACGAGGAGTCGAGACCCCATATCATACACAGGGATGTCAAGGCCAGTAATATTCTGATCGATGCAGATCTCAATCCAAAAATTTCAGATTTTGGTCTGGCCAAGCTGTATGATGAGAATGAGACCCACATTAGGACACACGTCGTAGGGACGACGTAAGCATTGGTGGACCCTTTCCTTGATTTGTTCCACTGCAGAAGCAGTACCATACATGTAATCCAATCCAGACCCCCAAATCACACACCCTAACGTGGTGAAAGCAAAACTTAGTTAAATTGTGGCCTACAAATAGACATGTCATTGAAAGTTACAAGATAATTGCCATAATGCTGTTGTAAAACACTGTAGAAAGTTATGTGAAGGCTCTCCATGTAAAATTATTTCATTGTAACAGTTCTGCGGATGACATGTCTGTCAATTCGAAATCATGTCATTTGAGACTATGGGTGGCCCTTGATTGAGTGGAATGGTGGAACAGGATTCATGTAGCCAACCCTAATTAATTGGGATGAGGCTTCATCATCTGAGATTATGGATTATTGTAAATTTAAAATCACGTAATTTCTTTGCTATGTCTCTAAGCATACCTATACATGCATACCAGTGTCTACTGGCATATCTAGCTATCCAAGAATTTGGCTTGAACCAAGAGGCTTAATGGGTAGTTGCTGCTTCAGTTTTTGATGGTTTGCTTTTCAATTTTTACAAGGACGTGGAACTGTTGTCACAGGCTGTGTTGAACAAGGGACTATTAAAGTTGGAGAAGATGTAGAGATTTTAGGTTTAATGCAGGTTTGGGCCAAGATTCCATTTCTCAAATTATTTCACCATTTTGAAGCAGGTCTGCTGATTTTCTTGCACCTCTGTTTGGTTGTTTTCAGGTTGGACAAGTACAGGCAACTTGTACTGCAAAGGAACTACGTGAAATTCCTGGTAATTTCCACTTGTCCTTTTGCATTGTGACCAAAAAATCAGTTTGTTTGACTATCAGGTAGGCCACATGTACAAAAAAAAAAGGATGGTGTAGAGAGAGCTTGCAAGTTTTTTAAGATTGTCCATTTGTTTTCTTACATGTGTCCTATGATTAAACAACCTGATTTTTTGGCCAAATTATCTGCTGCCAGGTAGTTCCCACCTGATACACGATTTGGATGTCTAATTAACATGGGCAGGTGGCACTTGTCAATGCACGTGGAGGGGCATGCTTGTGGAGCTATATATCTCTTTGGAGAAATGCAACAAGAAAGGGTTAAAGAGGATGAATATAAAAATAAGACGTGTTAGGTAATCTACTTATGATTCTTGCTGTTTGATTATGGACTGTTATGGTCTATCCTCATGGTGGCCTGTCAGAAGGATGGTGTAGGTCACTAGTTCAAAAACCTGAAACTTCGTACTTGATGTTCGGCAAGTCATGTTTTATACCCACTCTGCCCATCCATTGCACTAGCTAATGTTAGGACATGAGCCAAAAGTTGTTTACTAAAAGATACTCCGTGAATATTTTTCTGGTGTTGTTGGATGCATATTATGGACACATGGCCACAAGTTTTTTAGTAATAAGTCCTTGGTCTTTTCTTTTTCTTTTTTGCAGGCACATAGCTAGAAATCTTGTTACTTTTACCTCCCCCAGATGCCTTAATTACGCAAAAGCTGATGTACTGCATGAAAGCATGAGTGTTTGATGGGTTCCAATTGCCTATGTAAAGAGTATCATTTGGATCTTGATTTGCCTTCTTTCTCCCAATGAGTGCATTCAATCCAAATGTTAGCACAGCTCTGCACCCATTTAAATAGAACTGCTTAGTGACATCATAAAGCAACTGCCTTAAGAACTCTCTACTTAGATGCACTATTGAATTGAATTGCAAAATAAGAAAATGCACCAAAACTACTTTTTGGGTCATTTTCCCTTTGATTAAACTATATTCATTTTCCCTTTGTTTCACTCCTTTGGTGGGCCACGGTTAAATTTTATTTTACTTTCTAGCCATCCAACTGTTTTGCATGTTATGTCCCACCTGATGTGTAAAATGTTCTGTTTTCTGGGACAAGATCCAAAACAGTGTAGGCAATTTGATGGAAATATCAGATTTTACCTGATGTGTAAAATGGTCTGTTTTCTGGGACAAGATCCAAAACAATGTAGGCAATTTGGTGTAGACATATGTTTGTTTTATTGGAATAGAAGGCAATCAATCGATTTTACAATGAATTAATTAATGACTCCAAATAAATAAATAAATATTTTATTGGGATGAATTATTGGCAAATTTTATGATCCATGTGCAAATCTAGTACTTTTTTTAATGTCATTCACTTTACTAACCATATGATATCTGGTGATAGTGGGATAAATGAAAATTTCATATTCTCTTTTGTTTTTTTTTTTTTAAAAAATCTTAATAAAAATCTTAGTTAGTAACTTAATAGTCACTTTTAACTAGTAACTTGGGCATTTGAAATATTATAACTTTTTTACTTCTTTTTTTCAATATTTAGGAAAGAATCAAAATAATTATGACTTAGTCATTTGAATAATTGAAACTTTTTTATTTGATTTTTTTTTTCAATATTGGAGAAAGAATGAAAATAATTAAAAATTAAAAATCATATTTAAACCCTTTTATATCTTGATTTTTTATTTAATTGATCATCATTGCTATGTTGGAAACAGGGAAGAGTCTGAAGAATAGAATCAGTCCCATCCAAACTTCAGTAAAAACTTGTGATTTTTATCATAAGTGTAATTTATGTATCTTAATTCATCTGATTTTGGGGCACAAGTTGGATTATCCATCTTGAGTTACTTGTACACACTGTACAGCTTTTGCTGATTGCACATCAAGCTTCACACTTTGGTTTCATATCAAAGATTTTCTCAATAGGCCTAAGCCCATTTGCTTGTAAGAGCCACTTCCTATGACGCCACCTCATATGCCAATGTGGGTTATGGACATGAATTCCAAGCTATACATCAAGTAGAAGCCATCATTTAGATCTCATGGTCATGAAATTTGGCCTGTACTCTTATCAGGTGGGCTGCAATATCATCAAAACCTGGACTGCTTATAAAACTGCTTGAACTTTTTTCACCCATTCATTTCTTTTGTAAATTGTGGTGAATCTGCTGATCTTTGGCCTGACTTTTGTTCTATACCATTGAAACTTTTTTTCAAGCACACATGTATATTATATGAGATGTATAATACGAAGATGTCTTATACATGTGTGCTTCATATATGAGATGTCTTATACATGTGTGCTTCATAGGTAACTCCTTCCTTTTCAAGTAATCCTTGTATAAATTGCTATGATTTGTACTAAAAATCTTTACCTTTTACACAATTCTATAGGTAATTTATATATATGCAATCAAATGATTTTCTATAAGACTTTTACAAGGTAACACCATAAAAAAAAAATGTGATCATGATTTTCAAACCGAAACTCACAACTCTGCAGTCGATTGCAATTCAAATAGTGAAAAACAATGATTTTGTGAAATGTTAATCATAATTTCTCCTCCAGAGAAATGTTGAAAAAAATGTAATCATGCGCTAAGATTAGATTTTATCTAGGACAGTCTGGGCAGATATAAAGATGATAATGAGCTAATGACTTGTGTCGTTGGAATCTAAACATGCAAAATTTTCATGTTGAGAAACATGGGGGGCATGAGATTCACCTGTTTAAAGGTGCTAAAATGTTATTTCACCCCGCCGAACACTTTGAAGTTTGTACAATATGCACAAGTTGTCACCAGTCATCGCTTACATGGCAATCATGAGAAACATTAAAGAAATCACTACATAGGTTGGCATACAAAAGTATGGGTACATTTGTTTGCATGACATGTTATAACAATTTCTTAACAACTCCAGCTGGAGATGCACCTTCCAAAATAACTCACCAAATGCAAATAGAATGCCCAGGTAGAATCACAAATATGACGAGTCTAGTGTTGGATGAGAGTATCATACAAACATAAGCTCAAGAGTGGATTTTATATAAATTTATTAGAAAAACTTTGATTTCTAGAAGAAAAAAAAAAATAGAGCAAAAGATTGTTTGAGTTCAGAATGCACATAGATTCCATATGCACATCTTCTACCATCCATCCATCATTGGTGGATCTTATAAAAGGAACTTAGATTTTAAGTAAAAATTTCAGGGAAAAGATTTAGTGAGCTAAGCAAGCACAGAAAGTGAGTGTGCACGGTGGGAATCTTAAAATGCATTTCAAATGGACTTCAGAAATTTCAAGTTTTGAAATTCTCATAGATTATCCTTCAAAAAAAATGCTTATAAATTACTGTCAACTGTATTTTAACAGTGAGAGATGGATGTGGTTTATGGTCAACAGTTCTGTTTACTAAAACCACTTCGTAATTGACATTATCTAAAACAGATATTGCTTGGAGAGTTGGAGGTCTACAAGTGAGGGTAATTTCCTTAGCATGTTTGGATTTGAGACAATGCCATATACATCATAAAATCCATCCATCACTTTTTCATCATAATCTACAACATTATAGTTCTGCACATACAAAAAATGTATTTCATGAAGAAGGCATGGTTCCAAGCAGACAGTGAACTTTTTGAACCAGCCAGAATCTCCAAAATATTAAGAATAAAGAATTAAGACTGCAACATTTGTCTTACCTTGTATACCATTGACTCAGCTGATTTCCAAGCAGACGGTGAACTTTTTGAACATTGCTGTGAACATACAACTACACAAAGTGATTTGTGATCTTTCTTTAAAACTGGAAAGACCCATTAACATGTCAATCCGGGGAAAAACTCAATTTCCCTTTCCTCATGTTCCAATGTTCTTGTTTATACATGAAATTTCCAGGAATTATATCCAAGTTAGTTATTGAGCAGTCTATCTCCATACATGCAGCACACATGTGCAAGATCCAGATCTTGTTCATCTACTAGGCTCCACCATTCATTCGTTGTACCCCATAAATCTATATGTTCACAGTTCATATGATATTAGAAAAAAATTGCAGGACTTCAAACAACACTACAAGAAAAATGCCTATCAGGGGCATTTTTAGCACAGGCGTTTTTATCTAAATGCAGGAATCTTAGCCACAATTCCCTACCTGGGCCCATTGGAAACATATTTACAGATCTAGTAAATCTAAAACAATTGTAAGATTTGAAACAATACTTTTGATATGTAGTAAAGTAGATGAGAATTTAGATATCTATATGTAATTTGTTTGGTCTCAATTTTGAGTACTTGTTTTTCTTAAAATCAGAATTTATCCATTGAATTTGACCCAAATTTCATTGTTTAAATATCTTTTCATGGATCTATCTTACAACAATTTCAGTGGAGATTTGCCAGTCTCATTCAGTAATTTGACTAATCTTAACATTCTGTAAGCATGACAATAGACCTACACTTGTTCTAATCATGTGTAATTGTTCTGCATTTGTCTCCTTTGTTAATACTTCTATAATTTCTCCAACAGTCACTTACAGAACAGCCAATTCACTGGATCGGAACTACTTCCTGGATAAAGCTCCCACGGTCTGAACTGTATGTCTCAAACTCAAGTGTGTTCCTAGCAAGTCTTTATACATGTTTTATTTTTGTAATCTTATTCCAGTTCTGATTCAACTACTTTTATTTGTCAGTAACATCCAAAACAACCACTTTAGCAGTGTTATCCCAAAGCATTTTGAAACAATTCCAATTCTCAGGTATCTACTGCCCATATGTTCTTTTACACACACAAAATGTTTTTAATGGATTTCACAGCCTACTAATTTCTCTATTCCTTGACAGTATTGAGGGAAATGTGTTTGTGACTGGGGTTGTGCATTCTCTTTCCCCTTATAACCCTCACCACAACAAGTCAATTGGTCTGAGTGAAAGTAACGCCCTAACAACCAAGTCAAGTGCCCTCAAGAACTATACCTCTCAAAGCGGATATCCATAATCACGAGCAGCTGGGACCTGGAACAATAACTTATATACAGTTGGTGCAGCAGTATTTGTAGTAAGCTGTGTTATGGCCCTTGTTTCAATCCACATCCGTATCTCACATAAACGTAAGCTTAAGAGATTGGAGATTATACACCGCACTTCACATCGTCTTCCAATCAGTACACCAATCAGAGGTAGCATTTTCCCCTCAGAACTCTATCTTCTAAATAAGAAACTAATTTCTATTTGAATAGGCTTTACTCTATAGATTTTCTCTTTCCGTTCTTTGTAGCTGAGTACTTGTTTTTCTCTTTCTGTTCTTTGTTCAGGTATTTGCACTTCTAAATAAGAAACTAATTTCAATTTGCTTACAATTTGTATTGAGGGACTAGTCTCCAAATTTAAATTTGTTTCTTTTAAGTTGGGACTTGAAATGAACATCACCAAATCTTCACTGATTGTTTCACTTGTGCACCCGAACACAGACTATATATGAGCTTTGCTATAACCCCGTACACACATGCCGACCCGACTCACCATTGTGGATGGTCTGGCCTATATATCAGGCCAGTCCACTGATCAGATGGGAGAACATGAAAGTAATGGAAGCTTTAAAAAAAAGGTTGCCCTCGTCGACATTCAATGCACCCATCCCATGAGTGGGCAGGCCTAGTCCTTAGGCTGGGTCACGTTAGACGTTGCCCCACCTGATGCACTAATAGTAGGACCCAAACAATTAGCATGTGGACACATGTGGTTACTTGCAGAAATTCATGTGGGTTGAGAAAAACTCTTAACTACATTCATCTTTAGTCGAACTTGATTGTTTTCTTGTCCCGATAATAGGCTTCTGAACTGCCTACTGGTGGCACGGGTTACAAAGCTCCCGAATATGGGATGCTTGGAATCGATAATACAAAGAGCGATGTCTATGGGTTTAGAGTTTTGCTACTGGAGCTCCTAACTGGGCTGAAACCTTTTGAGGCATCTTATGTTAAAAAAGCTAGGATTCATTAGTTTCTCATAGCAAGTTGCGATTTTGGTTCATTTACTTTTGCTATTGAAATGCTAGGAATTTACTTAACATTTAGAAATTGCGGGCTACTTTTTGTTTATTTTTCTTTGTTGGATAGACTTGGTAGAAGAGAAGTATCTTGTCCCAGCTTCTTAGGGTCTGCTTCAAGGATCTTTTTTTTTTCTTGGTTGCCAAAATTCCTATCTATGACCCTATCTTGTGCGAGTGAAAAAGCCATCTTGTCCATTATCACCACCTCTATCATGGCCCCAATTAGTTGGGATAAGGCTTAGATGATGATGATGATCTAACATGTGCCCCGTGTGGCGGCTATTTGAGAAAATTTGTCCTTGTTACATTTCATAGATCAGAGGTAGGTGGAGGCCTTTCTATTTTCGATGCTTCAGTTGGGTTGGTAGGCATAGTTCCTCCTAACTATATGTCTCATACTGTTCTTTCAAATTCAAGGTTTTGTTCTGCTCTAATGATACAAGGTGGCATAATTTTCCCATTGTCTGTCAATGTTT
Source organism: Magnolia officinalis (assembly GCA_021015155.1). Lineage (NCBI taxonomy): Eukaryota > Viridiplantae > Streptophyta > Magnoliopsida > Magnoliales > Magnoliaceae > Magnolia > Magnolia officinalis. The sequence goes on from JAJHSJ010001080.1 coordinate 41,929, forward strand.
TATAACAAATGGTCGTATCTGATGAATAAGAAGACTAACCATGCATTTAAACTTTCATTTGTGTTTGTCACAGGCTCTGTCAAAGACACTGACCGTTGATCAGCTCTTTCATCTGAAGGTGCATTTTACACTATTGGAGCCGAACAAAAATGGGTGCATCTCTCTAGAGAACATCAGGATGGTTAGTTTCTTTCTTTTAATATTCAAATTTGTTATGTGGATATGACTTTTGATGGTTGCAATGGTATCTTCCTCTGCTATTGACGTTTCCAACCATCATATTCTTGGCCAGGCCTTGTTGAAAAATACAACAGATGCAATGAAAGAGTCCCGCATTCAGCTATGCTTCTCAGCCCATTGCAGGGAAACTTCACAGGGAGGAATTTGGGCTCATTGCAAGAAAAGGGCCTACATCACACAGTGGACACGTGATCATGGCCAATGAGGTTGGTGTTATAGACATTTGCCAGAAGATGTGGCTAGGAAAGGAAGACATATGATTGGTCCAGAAGGGGACCTTACTGAAACAGTTCATGTGGAAGGCTAGGAAAGGAAGACATTTATAGTTTGTTTTAAAAACTTTAAATAGACCATTAATTGTTTTGTTGATATTGTGCTAATTTTTGTCTTGATGAATGTTAAATTATTGGGTAATTCAAATTCGTGTCATTCAATCATAGGTTTTTTATAATTTATGCAGATAGAGATTTGATAGTTAGATCGATGGAGATTTGATTGTAGGACGGCAATTATAGGAAAGGATTAGTCAGAATCAACAGGAATTTGTGTGAAAGGATTAGTAGGAATTTTTATTATTGGCAAATTTAGCGGCGTTTTTCCAAGCTTTTAGCGGCGTTTCTAACAAAAACTGCAAGGTTTACCGGCCGTTTTATAGTTTTTAGCGGCGTTTTTATCGTCTTAAACCAGTGTTGTCGTAGCTCTTTACCGGCGTTTTTTGCGGCGCTTTTGAAGTTTTTACGGGCGCTTTTATGGTTTTTAGCGGCAGTCACAGAAGCGCCGCTAAAGTATAAGCGCCGCTAAAAATTAACTTTTGCGGCAGCCGTTAAAAACGCCGTTAAAAAGGGACGACCGCCGCTAAAAAATACAGCGACGCCCCCCTTTAGTGGCACGTGCCCGACCGCCGCTAATTCTTTTGCCGGCAGTTTTTTGGACTTTTAGCGGCGGTTTTGGCCGCCGCTAAAGGTCTATTTTCTTGTAGTGCGTGTATAATGTTTGTGTGTGCAAAGTCACATACTACATGTGAGTGTAGCAATCCTAGTGCTGGTTGTTAAGGATGCAGGCCCACGTGCAGACCCAAAGAAGGAAGAAATTTTGGGATGGGGTTATGAATTTTATTTTTTTGGTCCATCATTACCTAATTTTAACAAAAGGTGCCATTCAAAAGGACTCGGATTGCGTAGTGTAGGAGACATCGCGGGGATGCGGGTATGAGTGGAATATGTTCGTCCATCGCTACCTACATTTGACTCAGGGGCCTTGAGGGAATATGACTGCCTGGCGTGGAAGAGAGCACCCACGTCCGTACTATGGGCCCACCATGATGTATTTGTTTTACCCATGCCGTCCATCTATTTATCCAGAACATTTTAGGGCATGAGCCTAAAAATGAGGCAGATCCAAAGCTCAAGTTGACTGCACCGTAGGAAATTGTGGGGATTGAACACCCACCATTGAAAACTTCTTGGGGACGCAGAAGTTTTGAATCAAGCTGATATGTGTGTTTCCGCTTCATCCATTTCAGTGTGACCTTGTGAACAGGTTAGATGCCAAATAAACATCGTGGTAGACCCTAGGAAGGTTTCAACCGTCAGGGTCATTATCCCAACTGCTTCCTTTGGTGTGGTCCACTTGAGTATTGGATCTGCCCTATTTTTTGGCTCATGCACTAAACTGATCTGGAAAAAATAATAGACGGTGTGGATAAAACCCATTCATCATGTTGAGGCCCACAGAATCTTGCCACGTATATATACATAGTACCTACCAAGGTGTGGTGTTATAGGCTACGGAATCCGTGCCTAATTCGCAAGATCATCTTGGATTTGTATGACCTTTATATGAATCTTCATATCTTTTAAAAATTAAAATCAGCTTCCCACTTTCATTTTTACTAGCAATAATAATAGTCAATAATGAAACATATATATGTTGCGTGGATAGCAATGGTTGCTCAGTGCACGCAAACCCCACCATCTAAACTATGCTGTTAGATGATAGAGACTCACTCCTAACTAAAAGCTACATTGATTATCTGAATAAATGTCCACAAAAGTCTCTCCACACATTCAATCAGCACATGGCAATGCATGCCGTGTTGCCTAACATCAGAAAGCTACACTAACATGCAATGTCCATCCTTCTGACTTATTATATATACCTTACCATTTCCATTGCCTTCCATTCAACCCAACCACCTTCTCTTCAATCTAGATTTAAATCTCCTATTTGGTTCTCAAAGTTTTTTTCCTAGCCAGTACAATCGACCATGATCAGTTCCAAGAGGCTCGTTGTGATCATGAGAAAGTGGCAGAAGTTAGCTGCCATAGGCAGGAGGAGAATCTCCATGTCAAGTACAGATGTCTCCACAGATTCAGAAGCATACAAGAAATCAATACCGAATAAGGGACATTTCATCGTCTATACCACCGATGGAAGACGGTTTGCAATTCCATTGGCATATCACAACAGCCCCATCTTTCAAGAGTTGTTCAAAATGTCTGAGGACGAGTATGGATTACCATGCAATGGGCCTATCAAAATGCCTTGTGATGCGGTCTTCATGGATTACATTGTTTCCTTCATCAAAAGAGAGATGCCTAAAGATGTTCAGAGAGCTCTGCTTATGTCCATAGTCAGTTGTCAATGCTCAACTTCGTCCTGCCTACGTCAACCATATACCAACCAATCGATACTTGTCCATGGCTTTTAAAACAAGCCATATGAACTATTTTCTTTCTGAATTGCCAATGTATATATACTCCTCACAGTTTTGTTTCAATGCAAAATTTTAAATTTCAATTCCAGTTTTGTGCTTGAACAGTCCATGAGTTATTTTCCATCTATGTTAATATTTCCATGTTACAATTGTAATGTGAGATTATCCACTTTTCCTGACATATTGTTGCGTCTTAATCTCTTTCAAATCCTCTGGGGAAGAGTTCAGATTGAGAAGGATCATCTGCTATTATTGGCTCTTTAAGGAAGAAATGTGGGGCCTGTTGTTATCTGTACTGTTGACTGGGTTGAGGACATGACCTAGACTGTTGCTTAGCTCTCTTGGAGGACGGTGTTGATGATGTGCTTATCAACCATGATTGTTCATCTATTAGTATGGATAGTGTAACGATGATCGGTGGCCATCAAGATACGCCAAGCATCTCATATAGATCTGTCACAGGGTACCTGACCCATATATAACTAAAATGTTTGAGCCGTTTTAATTTCATCTGGATCCATACTTCAAACCCAACTAATAATCTTGTCCCATTAGAAATTTCTAATACCCAATACTTATAAATTGGATCAAATCGGGTACTCAAGACTCGTGTATCAAAGGATGTTGCTTTTAATGGGATTTTTTGTCCCGTGCTTGACCGGTCGTGAGCCCCGCTAGACCGGTCGAGGGCTGGTGCACGACCAGTCGTGGGAGTCGAGCCGTGACATGACTCAAAGTCCAGCGAGTTTGGGCTATTTTTCTTTGGGGTGCTCGACCGGTCGTGGGTGTGCTCGACCGGTTTTGGGTGTGCTCGACCGGTCGTGGACTAGACACAACCAATCGTAGTTACGCAGATTCGTTCCGTGATTTTCCGCGGATTTCGTGTCGCAAGTCCTTTCGCAACTGAGATGAGAAAAGGAGTTTCCCAAAACTATAAAAGGGGGTGCTTAGGGTTTTTCTATGTACGACAAGAGGGTTTCCTAAAGATTTACAAGGAATTTGCTAAAGGATTTAGGGCTATCAAAGGCGAGAGAGAGAGGAAGCTTATTGAAGGGAGATTATGCTCATGGAGGTTATCTACTGCACAATCTATATCTCAGCGTTTCTATGTCCTCGTAATCGGTGAGATCTCTCTATTTTTTTTGTTTCTCTTATTATTTATCCACTCCTACGTGAGTAAAGAAGGTTGTAACGTTTACTTCATAGTGGATTGTTGATCTAGACGAGGTCCCGTGGTTTTTACCTCTTTGAGGGTTTTTCACGTAAAATCTCTTGTGGTGTGTGGTTGATGCTTTGATTTATTTCATTGCTTTGTTATTCCATAATTCTGGTTTGTTCTGGAGGGCTAGATCCTTAGGTATTGTGCAAGGCCCCCAACAAAGTGGTATCAAAGCTAGGTTTATTGAACGGGTAGGATCGATTTTGAATTATGGAAGGTGGCTCATCAAGGATGATCAGCCTCAATGGTTCTAATTGGACCATATGGAAGGCTAAGATGGAGGACTTACTTTATTGCAAGGACCTATATTTTCCAATTTTAGGCCTATCAGTAAAATCCAAGGATATGTCTGATGATGATTGGAAGAAGATGGACCGGAAGGCTGTAAGGTTTATTAGACAATGGTTGGATGATTCCGTGTTCCACCATGTGTCTACGGAAATCTTAGCCGCTTGCCTATGGTTGAAATTAGAAAGGTTGTATGAGAGGAAGATAGCCGGTAATAAAAAAAAATTTGATAAGGCGACTTGTGAATCTCAAATTCAAGGATGGTGGTTCTGTGGCCGAGCACATGAATGAGGTCAGCAACATAGTGAACCAACTCTCCTCTATGAAGAAGGTCCTGGATGATGAATTGCGGGCTTTGGTATTGCTTAGTTCATTGCCTGACAGTTGGGAGACATTGGTGGTGTCTCTAAGTAACTCTGCGCCAGACGGAAAGATATCCATGGAACAGGTAACCAGTTGTCTCTTTAATGAGGAGACAAGGAGGAAGTCTTAGGGGTCTACTCAGCAAGAGGCCCTTGTGACACAGGAACGGGGGAGAGGAAAGAACAGGAAGGGCGGGAAGGCCCGAGATAAATCAAGAGGCAAGTCGAGTAACAGAAATGAAGTTGATTAATAGAATTATGGTAAGAAGGGCGACTACAAGCATGAATGTCGTAGTAAGAAGAACGACAAGAAAGGAAAAGGGAAGGAAGATGAATCAGATTCTACTGCGGTCGCCTCAGATGATGACATTGTAGTTATTCTTTGAGCAAATCACGATGTATGTCTCACAGCTACGAGTCAGGACACCGACTGGGTGATAGACTCGGGAGCTTCTTTTCATTCGACTCTACACAGGGACTTCTTTACAAGCTACAAGTCAGGTGACTATGGGACAGTAAAGATGGGAAATTATGGCGTATCGAAAATCGTGGGAGTCAGTGATATTTATGTGAAAACTGATGTGGGCTATACATTGGTTCTCAGGGATGTGAGGCATATCCCAGATCTTCACCTCAACTTGTCGACGAGAAGATTGGATGATGATGGCTATGAAAGCCAGTTTGCTGGTGGGCGATGGAAGCTCATCAAGGGTTCATTGATCGTGGCTAGAGGAAAGAAGTGTTGCATCCTATACAAGGCAAGTGTCAGTATGTGCAAGAGTGGGTTGAATGCAGCGGAAGATTCAGCTATTTACATGTGGCACAGGCGTCTAGGCCACATGAGTGAAAAATGGCTTCAGCTACTAGTGAAGAAGAGGCTCCTTCCAGACGTGACAAGTACACCTCTCAAAACCTGTCTTGATTGTTTATCAGCGAAATAGCATAGAGTTTCATTTATTAAATCTGCTTCTCATCTTAATAAAGTGCATGCATTAGATTTGGTTTATTCTGATGTTTGTCGTCCTATGAGGATAAAAACCTTGGGTGGGGCATTGTCTTTTGTTACTTTTATAGATGATGCATCTAGGAGGGTTTGGGTTTATGCTTTGAAACATAAGGACGAGGCCTTTGGTGTGTTTAAATTATTTCATGCTATGGTCGAGAGAGAACAGGTAGATCATTGAAGTACATCCGCACTGACAATGGTGGTGAATACATTGACGACTTTCATGAGTACTGCAAGTCCCTAGGTATACGACATGAACAGATGGTTCCTATGACCCCCTAGCATAATGGTGTAGCTGAACGAATGAATCGCACCATTGTTAAGAGAATCAGATGCATGTTATCCCATGCGAAATTGCCCAAGACGTTCTGGGGAGAAGCAATGTACACGGCGGTGTATTTGATAAACAGGTCTCCATCAGCCCCGTTGAATGGAGAAGTGCCTGAGAAGGTGTGGACTGGACATGATCCATCGTATAGTCATCTCAGGGTGTTTGGATGCAGGGCATCTGTTCATGTACCAAAGGACGAAAGGTCCAAGCTCGATATGAAGATCAGGTAGTGTGTGTTCTTTAGGTACAGTGATGAAAAATTCGGTTACAGATTGTGGGATCCGACCGAGAAGAAGCTCGTCAGGAGTAGAGATGTAGTTTTCTTTGAAGATCAGTGTATAAAAGACATTGGTAAGCCAGAGAAGAACCAACCTAGTTCAAGTGAGCTAGAAGACGTGGATCCTATTATTCCTCCCGTGGTGCTTGATGACGGGGGAATATAGCAAGGTGCAGAGAACGAGAGAGTTCCTTTAGAAGATGGACCAGAGGAGCAGCCCCCACTTGATCCACCTATTGAGCCACAGGTGAGGAGGTCATCTAGGGACAGACAGCCGTCCAAGAGGTACTTGCCACATGAGTACATTATGCTGACTGATGGGGGAGAGCCAGAAGATTATTCTGAGGCCCTAGCCACGAGCATAAAGGGGAGTGATTGAAAGCTATGCAAGAGGAGATGAAATCCTTGCATAAGAACCA
>JAJHSJ010001339.1:0-63010 GCA_021015155.1 Magnolia officinalis
AGCTAAGCATGCATTCCATACAATTCCAACAATATACAACTCCCAGGGTTTCTCTAGATTATTCAATCATAGCATCCAAGCAATCAAAATCATTAAACCTACACTAAATTGGTGCTAGGCCACCTAAGAACAATAGTCTGCACCTTCAGATTCGATGAATGCTTGGGGACGACCTAGGAAGATGGATTTCGGGGGTTGATCGGCCGGAATCCCTAAAGCAACATTTACATATTAGAATCCTAAATAAATCCCTTCTCATCACAAGGGTTTCAACGAAAATGTGATGAGAGATTTACCTAGACGATCGATGGACGTTTCTTGTGGTTGTGGTGTTGGGTTTCCCTTTGGAGAAGGATATGGAGTTGTGGGGTTTGATCTCCTTGGGCCCCAACTCGATCTAGGGTCCACCTTACCCTCCTTCACTCTCTCCTTCTTCTCTCCTTGATCTCTAGCTCTCTCTTTCTCCCTTGGCAATGGTGGTTGTGGTGGGGGTTATGAGATAAGGGTTAAGGATTTTATTTGCTAGAGTTGGGCCCCTTGGCCTTAGGTTTCCATAATTTTTCAAAATAGCCTACTAGGACTCTATTTGATGTTGAGGCGGCCCTGTCACCCCTCTAGCCACCAATTTCGAGGTGTAGGTGTCTCATGGCCCGATGAAGGGCCATGCAAAATCTGAGATCAAACGGATGAACGAATATGGGATTTGAGCATAGGGTTCCGATTTTTAAATGGCCCTGGGAGGCCCATTCTGATTGATGGAGCATTTCTGGTGGCCTTATGGCCATGAAATTTATAGGGTAGTGCTTCATGGCCCAATGAAGGGCCACGCAAAATATGGGAACGATTGGATATGAGGTTTGGTTGTACGGGTCCGATTCGCGATTAACAGTCACCATTCCACGATCGGGTCCCAAACTTGGTGGACTTGCGTAGAAAAATACAATAGACCTTCACCGTAAATGTAGAAGAGATCTGACGGCTGAAAAGCCTGGAATCTCAGTTTCATTCAAATGAAGCTAGATTCCATCTGGCATTGGTGGGGTGGCATTCGGCAAGTGACAGATTTCAATTCTTGGGTGTCCGCTGAGTCCGCAGTCCTGATGGACCACAAGCCCAGTGAGATCTAAGATTTTTAAAATTTTTAGATTTTTCTGACCCTCCTCGATCGCTGGGTGGCCCACACGGGCTGATGTTAAGTGTAAACAGGTCATTTGGCTTGGCGGCCCGCACTTGTCCCATCATAACTAGTCTGGTCCACCCCAGTATAAACTAACATTGAGTGCTAATGGTCATTAAGTAATATTATAAGTTAATTAAAAAGAAATTTTAGGATTTTTTTAAAAAAATCCAAAACAGTGAAATCCAGGATGTTAATAGTGAGGATCATCGGTGGGGGCGCGGTCGCCGCGGCGGTCCACTGCAGGCTCGTCACCCCAGCGTAACCAACAGCTCGGACACAGTGTCCCATTCCACCATGCCTAGCTCATGAGGCAGTGGATTAGTTTCTAACAGTTGTTAGTGGGCTTTAGTGAGCGAGGGGTGTTTCAAGTTTCATACAAGCGTGAATAGACATGGTTAACAAATATGGTTGGTTAATAAGTGGACTAGACCGTCCAAGTTCAGGCGAGCGCATAACGGACGACATCGGTGCAAGCAACCCACGTAGTCTAACTACTGTCGCCCATACGCATTCGCCCAAATCCGTCAGTTTAGTTACAGGATGGTCCAACCAACGGAACTACCTTTGCCAAACTCAGTCCCTGACCAACCCAAAAAAAGGATTGTATTTCATAACACTTCAACAATTAAGAGTTCATCTTCTAGTACAAGTACAATCATGCGTACCATACATCAAGTATAAAATTTCATATCATGAAAATGAATGGAACTACTCATAATAGCATAAGTTAGGCATGTATGCGAGTGGTGTTGGATTACCCTAAAGACCAAGAACAACACATCATTGATAGTACGGATGGATATAGCAAGAATTAATGCAACCATACACGCTACACGGAAGATCATGCCAAATCAAATGTGCAAATGAACATGTCATACCAATCTCATGCCCAAATATGTAAAAGACCAATCAAACAACAATTAAATCGTGCATGCGAGTTAGGTGGACCTATCAAGTAGGTTCTTAGCTAGGTTTTCTCTAGATTACTCATGCACTTCACCCTAACATCCATAATCATTAAATTCATCCTCAAATTGGTGCTAGGCCACCTAAAAATAATAGTCCGCACCTATGGATCGTTGACAGCTTGCGACAACGACCTAGGGGTGCGAACTCGCGGGTCGATTTGCCGAGGTCATGAGTCAAATGTATTTGCATGTTAGGATACATGCAAAGACTCAATCTTGAAAAAAAATGAATTTATGAAAAAGATGGGTGATTAACTCTAAGTTGTTGAAGTTCGTTTAGTGGTTGTGGATGTGAGATCCCTTGGGAGTAAGTAGGGATTCTCCAAGGCCTAAGTCCCTTGAGCCCCACCTTCTTCTACACTCTCTTCCTCCCTCGTCTTTCTCCTTTCTTTCTCTCTTCTCTCTATTGTTGCTAGAAATTGTCAGAGTGGGTGTTAGAGGATCTTATATTTTGAATTTTTAGGCTAAATAGCCTTAAGTTCTATTAATTTCCTTCAATGGCCCTGTGGGACCCCTCTTTGGCTATTAGGACTGCCTTGACACCCCTCTAACCACCAAATTTGTAGTGTAGGTGCCCCATGGCCCGATGAAGGGCTATGCAAAATTTTGAAGGCAAACGGATATGGGTATCGCAAAGGGCCGATTTGCGATCAACGGTCACCGCTCTACGATCGGGGTTCAGATTTTGTGGACGGGCATAGAGAAATGTTTTCAGCCTTCAACGTAAATTTAGAAGAGATCCGACAACTGTATTGCCTAATATCTTAGTTTCATTAAAAGGGCAAGTGATTTAAATTTCTAATCCTTGGGCCAAGGCTGGGGTGAGTCATGCTTGGCAAGTGTCGACTAGATAGTGCGGATATTTCACTTTTGGGCACCCTCTGGGTCCGTAATTGTGTCGGACCACAAGCCCAACGTGGTCCACTGTCTCCCCAAGTTTTAGATTTTTTTGACCTTCCTTGGCCGTTGCACAAACCCGCACAGACAGTTTCCAAGTACATTTAGACTAACTGGCTTAACGGCCCGGACTCGGTCCAACCATAAATCAACTCGATTGTATTAATGGGATGACCCGATTTAATTTATTAGTGGGATACCTCACACAAATGGTTTAATCAAGCGGCCTTGCGGCAGTTCCCACGTGGATGCCTCAGGACACTATTCTAGTTGGGCCGGGTGTTACAGCTGGGGTGATGAGCCTCCCCGTAGTGACCAGTGAGCAACTAAGACTCATGAGTCGGGCATGGTGGTATGGGACACCGTGTTCGAGTTGTCGGCCTATGCTGGGGTGACGAGTCTCCTCATAGTGACCAATGAGCACTAATGGAGGTGATATATCATTATTCGAACGGTTCCCGTCAAATGACCCGGCCGATGGTTCCGTGCTAGAGTACCTGTAACATCCCGAATTTTCACTGTTTTGGGTTTCCAAAAAAAATCCTTTAAATTTATTTTTTTTAATTAACTTATAATATCACTTAAATGACCATTAACATTCAATGTTAGTTTATGCTGGGGTGGACCAGTTTTATTATGATGGGACAAGTGCGGGCCGTCAAGCCAGATGGCTGTTTACAATTAAAGGACGGCTCGTGCAGGCCGTACAGCGACCGAGGATGGTCGGAAAAATCTAAATCTTGGTGTGGCTGTTGGTCTCACTGGGCTTGTGGTCCATCGCGGACCGCGGAGCCAGTGGACACCAGAAGTGGCATCTGGCAATTGCCAGATGCACCCCACCAATGCCAGATTAAATTTTGGCACTGACAAAAGAAACTGAGACTCCGGGCCTTCCAGCCGTCAGATTTATTCCAAATTTACGGTGATGGTTTAATGTATTTTTCAACGCCTGCCCACCAAATCTGGGCCCCGATCGTGGCACGATGACCGTTGATCGTAAATCGGACCCGTGCGATCAAACCCCATATCCGATCGCTCCCAAATTTTGCATGGCCTTTCATCGGGCCATGGATCACCTACCCTATAAATTTTATGGCCAGAGGGCTACCAGAAATGCCCCATCAATCAGAATGGCCCCTAAATGGCCACTTAAAGGTCGGAAACGCTTGCTCAGATCATAAATCCGTTCATCCGTTCGCCCTAAAATTTTGCATGGACCCTAGTCAAGCCATAAGACACCTACCCACCGAAAATGGCGGCTTAGGGGGGCGTCAGGGCCACCCCAACTTCAATAGGGAGCCCTAGAAGGCTAGTTTGGGAAATTATGGGAACTTAAGTGATTTGTGTCGTCCACTCTTATGCCAAGTTGAGGATTTCAGACCATCGGTTTACGACCAAACTTTACCCGTGGATTAAGGATATTTCTCCGCTCACATCCGTATAGCCGCGGCCCCGATCGACCATCGGTGACCGTTGAACAGACTTCTAATCATATCTGTCGATCGGCGCGTCGAAATGGCGGGCCGATTGTGTCCATACGTAGATCATCATTAGGACTAACTATCCTACGGTGTATATCGACTAGTACACCCCATAGGTTAGAAAAACCCTCCCATAGGGTTAGTATAGTAAGACCCAACACTTGGGGCCAATTGCACCAAAACTGGCACTATATAAAGGGTTTCATTTGGGCACCCCTCTCCCCATACGATTTTGCCCTAAGAGAAAAGGGGAAAGAGAGAGAAAAGGGAGAAGAGAAAGAGGAAAAGGAGAAGAAAGAGTGAAGGTGAGAACAAGGTGGACTCTCAATCAAGGTGGGGCCCAAGAGGATCAAACCCACAACCCTCCTACACCTCTCCAAGAAGAAACCGTGCACCACAACCACCAAAATCGTTCCATTGATCGCCTAGGTACATCCATCACCCATTTTTCTTGAAACCCTTGTGTTGAGAAGGGATTGTCATAGATTTTTAACATGAAATTGCTTGCTTTAGGGATTCCGACCAACCGGCCCCAAATCGACGTTTCTAGGTCATTTTTGAGTCTCCAACGAATCACAAGGTGCGGACTATTGTGCTTAGGTGGCCTTGCACCAATTTTAGTATGGGTTTAATGATTTTGATTTCTTGGATGCTATGATTGAATAATCTAGAGAAACCCTAAGAATTGTATATTGTTGGAATTGTATGGATTGCATGCTTAGCTTTCATATTTGTGTTAATCTTGCCTCTCACATGATATTATGTATGGGTGATGGTTGTTCATGATTGCTCTATCATTTTTTCTCATATGTGGTGTTTCAATGCGTGTATGATTTATTATCCGTGTGCACATGTGTAACATCCTGAATTTTCACTGTTTTGGATTTCAAAAAATCCTTAAATTTCTTTTTAATTAACTTATAAAATCACTTAATGACCATTATCACTCAAATGTTAGTTTATACTAGGGTGGACCAGTCTAGTTATGATGGGACCAAGTGCGGGCCGCCAAGTCAGATGGCCCGTTTACACTTAATAACAGCCCGTGTGCCACCCAGCAACCGAGGAGGGTCAGAAAAATCTAAACTTTAGAAAATCATAGATCTCACTGGGCTTGTAGTCCATCGCGGACTGCGGACCCAGTGGACACCCAGAAGTACCATCTGGCACTTGCCCAATGCGCCCCCCAATGCCAGATTAAAATCTGGCACTGACAAAAGAAACTGAGACTCCGGGCCTTCCAGCCGTCGGATTTCTTCCAAATTTACGGTGAAGTTTAATGTATTTTTCAACGCCTGCCCACCAAATCTGGGCCTCGATCGTGGCACGATGACCGTTGATCGCGAATCAAACCCGTGCGATCAAACCCATATCCGATCGCTCCCAATTTTGCATGGCCCTTCATCGGGCATGGATCACCTACCCTATAAATTGCATGGCCAGAGGGCCACCAGAAATGCCCCATCAATCAGAATGGCCCCCAAAGGGCCACTTAGGTCGGAAACGCTTGCTCAGATCATATATCCGTTCATCTCGTTCGCCCTAAATTTTTGCATGGACCCTAGTCAAGCCATAGGGCACCTACACACCAAATTTGGTGGTTAGAGGGGTGTTAGGGCCACCCCAACACCAATAGGGAGTCCCATAAGTCTATTTTAGGAAATTATGGAAGCTTGGGGCCTTTTTCACCAAATATGGAAATTATAAAAAGGGCCTCATTTGGCACCCCTCTCCCCATACGAATTTTTGCCCTAGAAGAGAGAAAAGGGAGAAGAGAAAGAGGAGAAAGGAGAAGAAAGAGAGAGGGAAGAAGGCATGGTGGATTCTCAATCAAGGTGGGGCCCAAGAGGATCAAACCCACAACCTTCTACACCTTCTCCAAGAAGAAACCCTACACCACAACCACCGAAAATCGTCCATGGGCCATCTAGGTAAGATCCCTCACTCATTTCTCTTGAAATCCTTGTATTGAAGAAGAAATGCATGGATTTCTCTTATGTTTGAATTGTTTTAGGGATTCCGGTCGGCCAACCCTCCAAACCCTCATTCCTAGGTCTTTTGAGCCTCCAACGAATCACAAGGTGCGGACTATTAATCTTAGGTGGCCTAGCACAATTGTAGTACTAGCTTATGATTTTGAATGCTTGGTTGGTATATTTGAAAGTCTAGAGAACCCCTAGGAATTGTAGGTTCTTAAAATTGTATGGATATGCATGAGGTTCTTCATGATGTTATTTGTTGCACATGATTTTCGTGAATGGATGCTAATATGCTTATGTCGTGTCATTCTTTCACATGTTATGAATCCATGTTGTGTATCCTTCCATTACTCTTATGCATATGATGACTTGAGATGGAGGAAGTGCGTAACTTCCTCACACACACACCCACACCTCACATGCACTATATTGTTTGATTGCTTGCTAAGATCATCTAATTCGTATGACTGAGATGCATGGAGTATGATGATGACATGTTAGTGACAGTCTGTACGTCGGCTTGTTAAGGATGACCCTCTTTACATTGGGTTGGTCAGGAAACATGAGGAGAGCAAAGGCGGCTTCAAGGGTAGGACCGCCTCGAGGCTAAACCCATGAGTTTGGGCGAGTGCGTCGGGTGGCTGTAGTTCGACTACATGGGTCTCTCGTGCCCGAGGTCGCTCGTCTCACGCTCGCCTGGCTCGTGCGATCTAGCCTGCAATCTGATCAACCCTGTTTGTTAACCCTGTGTGCCCACATATGTATGGAACCTGAACCACCCTGCAACCGTTGTAGCCCATCGAAAATCCACTTGAAATGGGTCCACAGTCTCGTGAGCCGGGCATGGTGGAATGGGACACTGTGTCCGAGCTGTCGGCCTACGCTGGGGTACCGCGCCTCCCCGTGACCGACGAACGATTCCCTTCCTATCGGCACTCCTCATGTGCTTGGAGTCGGGAATGAGGAACCCGACGGGATCACGGACCGCGAGGTCTCGGCCTCACGCGTTGATGGGGTCTTGGCCTCGCAACTAGCTTAGGGCATTGATACGTAGGGTGAATCAGAATCTCTAACCTGCTGGATGAATGGACTTAACTAACTAACTCGGCTAACACGATCGCATTGCACGCATTAGTTAGGGTGGCGACTCGGAAGTCGAGGTCGCTCTGAGGGAGTGTTGTCATATGCGATCGTTAGATGGAGTCGCTTGAGGGAGTGTTGTGGCGAGGGCATGCATCATATCATCCCGCATGCATGCATTTTAAATAAGAGTTATTAGGTGTTAATGATTGTCTGCTTTTCATTAAGTTCATATTACAATTGATGCCTGTCGTAACTTGAGACCAATAGTTCACACTGAGTTGATCACTCACTCCCACTCTGGGACGGTGTTTTAAAACACCAACCAGACCCATTCATAGATGCAGGTGACTCAGGGCATGAGGAGCCTGGCGAGGCGAGCTTGGATGAGGAGGACGGGCTCTCCTACTTACAGCTGATGGTCGGCTCTCCATTGGCTTGATCGGGCTGGATTTGGATTTGCTGAGCCGCGGCTCCGCTTTTGTCTTTTGGATATAGCTTTTTTTTATTATCCTGTTGGGCAACGCCTTGGGCGACCCTTTATTATTTTTGAACCTGTATATTTGTGAGATTTCCTTCATTTCAGTAGACTGGTGCGATTGTGCTCATGCTTCAGGTAATTTCAAATTGCGCAGTTAAATTTGATTAATCATAAAAAAAACATAAATGCATGATAAGTGACACTCGGGAACTCGGGAGTCGAGTCTTTGCACGACCCCCGATTTTTCGGGGCGTTACAACACATGATTTCTGGAATTAGAGGAAGTGCTTAACTTCCTCACACACACACAACACATAACTCACATGCACTTATTTCATGTTATGGTTAGTCTTGCTTGTTATGAGAATCTGAACGGTATATGAGATGCATGAGAACAAGTGAGCTCTATGCTAGTTGATAATCTGTAGAATTGGCATATTACGGATCCCTCACCCCTACTTGGTTTGTCAGAACTTGATGAGAGGCGATAGTCCCATCGGTAGGACTATGCTAGGGCTATGTCCATGGGTTTGGGCGAGTGTGTTCGGGTGGCTGTAGTTCGATTACATGGGTCCCTTGTGCTCGAAGTCACTCGTCTCACGCTCGCCTGGCCCGTGCGGTCTAGTCTACTATCTGACCAACCCTATATGTTAACCCTGTTTGCTCACATATGTATGGAACCTGAACCACCTTACAACCGTTATAGCCCATCAAAAATCCACTTGCAACTGGTCCACAGCCTCGTGAGCCGGCATGGTGGAATGGGACACTATGTCCGAGCTGTCGGCCTACGCTGGGGTACCGCACCGCGCCTCCCCGTAGTGACCGCGAGCGATCCCTTCCTTTCGGCACTCCTCATGTGCTTGGTGTCGGGGATGAGGAACCCGATGGGATCACGGACCGCGAGGTCCGGCCTCACGCGTTGATGGGGTCTTGACCTCGCAATCAGCTTAGGGCATTGATACGTAGGTTGAATCAGAATCCCCACCTGCTGGATGAATGGACTTAACTAATAACTCGTCTAACACGATCGCATTGCACGCATTAGTTATGGTGGCGACTCGGAAGTCGAGGTCGCTCTGAGGGAGTGTTGTCTATGCGATCGTTAGATGAAGTCGCTTGAGGGAGTGTTGTGGCGAGGCATGCATCATATCATCCTGCATGCACGCATTTTAAATAAGAGTTATTAGGTGTTGATGATTGTCTGCTTTTCATTAAACTCCTATTACAATTGATGCCTGTTGTAACTTGAGACCAATAGTTCACACTGAGTTGATCACTCACTCCCACTCTGGGATGGTGTTTTAAAACACCAACCAGACTCATTCATAGATGCAGTGACTCAAGGCATGAGGAACTTGGCGAGGCGAGCTTGGACGAGGAGAACAGGCTCTCCTACTTGCAGCTGATGGGCGGCTCTCCATCGGCTTGATCGGGCTGGATTTGGATTTGCTGAGCCGCGAGCTCAGCTTTATTTCTTTTCGGACATAGCTTTCTTTGTTGTTGTTTGTTGGGCAATGCCTTGGGCGACCCTTTATAATTTTTGGACCTGTATATATGTGAGATATCCTTCATTTCAGTAGACTGGTGTGATTGTGCTTCGTGCCTCAGGTAATTCCAAATTGCGCAATTAATTTGATTAATCATAAAACCATAAATGCATGATAAGTGACACTCGGGAACTCGGGAGTCGAGTCTATGCACTACCCCCGATTTTCCGGAGCGTTACAGTACGTTCGAACGACTCGGGCGTGAATGGAATTGGGTGACGAGCCCTTTTCTTATATGTGTTTTAGTTTTATGTAACAAACCTGCACCTCGGAACTGTGATTATACCGGTATTGGATGACGATTCATACCGGTTGATCCTCATACATTTAGGTATCATATCGTACCTTTGGAATTGTTGATTTGTGAGATAAATGGGTGATACCTAAAGTTAGATCAAGGACATTGGTAAGGAGTCGTTATGTGCGGCAATGAGCCACGTGATCCGAATAAGGACTCGTGATATAACGCCGGTATCCTAACTTCGCCAATATGCTGGATGAATATAACTTAATAATTACTTGGCTAACATGATTATTCATCGCATCGCATTAGTTTAGAATGTGGCGAAACAGGCGTTGAAGTCACATGTTGAGGAAGTGTTGTCATTTGCGAACCATATGGTCGGAGTCGCGTGTGAGGGAGTGTTGTTTGGAAAGGGCATGCATCATGTCATATCTTCATATCCACATTTAACAAGAGTATTTAGGAATTGTTTGATTTCTTGTTTATCATTAACTGCGTTGATTATATCGATAGCATGTGTAACTTAGAACTAATGGAACACTGAGTTAGCTACTCACTCCCACCTGGGATGGTATTTTAAAACATCAACGAGACATATTATTAATGCAGATTCTATCAAGGCCTCCGACAGGTAGGCGTAAATCGGTTTGCGCCACCACCGTTATGTTCTAGAAGATTTAGAATAAACTGAAAACTTTACACTTTAACCATCTTGGGTATTTATATTGTGGCTTGTATAATCCTTATTAGGGTAGACACCACTTTTTTATTATACTTTTACTGTTTGCTCTATATTTATTATTATTATTTTTATCTCTGTCTCGCTTTGGTTCTGCTAGGTTGAATTGCACAACTCTGATTATTCGTGTGCAGACTTAATATGAATTAGAATGAAGAAGCATGTGCATTTTATTAAGCTAACACCTGGGAACTCGAGATCGGAATCTATGTATTCGGGTGCCGATTTTCGAGGCGTTACACTTGAACTGCAACTTCAAATCTCACTGTTTATTAAACTTCCCACTAAATTACTACTTTGCCAAACCCAGGTAGAAGAAGAAGATAGAGAAGAGGAAAATCCAATTGAGGATATATATATATATATATATATATATTCTATATATATATATATATATATAGAGAGAGAGAGAGAGAGAGAGAGAGAAACTGCTTTCCTTCTTCTCTCAGATCTGCTTCCCACCATATTCCTGCTCCAGATCTGGTGATTTCCAGTTATGGGTCTTGAGATTTCACTTATCATGGCATTGAGTCATTTTATCAATATGGGATGTGAATGCAAAGTCAAACCAAAGTAACAAGTCACCAAACTGGTTTGATCCGAGTTCGATTCGAGCGGGATTCGATCCGAGTCGAGTCGAGCTGGGCTGCTCGAACGCTCTCGAACTCGCTCAACTCATTTCAAGCTCAAAAAATCAACTCACTTGGCTCGAACTCAACTTCAAACCAAGTCGAGTGGAGTTTTTTAGCAAGCTAACCGAGCTAGCTCGGTTCGTGTACACCCCCCAACTGCTGTTTACATACAATGAAAAATTGAAAATGAACTGCATGTGTTTGTGAAAATACTAGCTAGTAGCCGAGCCCAGTCAAGTTGAGGCTAGCTTGAATTGATTCGACTCGATGTACACCCCTACTTGCACGCGACTTAGCTGCGCCCCAGAGGATGTGGTTGGGACCACCGACCGTGGCCCCACCTCCATGCATGCGCTGTATATATGCGCCGTTTATCCCTCTCGGCAGATCATTTTATGGCAGGGGCAAAAACTCCAAATCTCAGGTGGACCACACACAAGAAGCAGTGTTGAATGGCTATTAAAAACTTTGTGGACCACAAAAGTTTTAAATCAAGCTACCGTTCTGCGTAACCTTATATATCAACAGGTTTTGGAAGGCAAATAAACATTACGGTAGATCTTGGGGAGTTTACGGTGATGATTCAATAACAATTATCTCCTATGTGTGTTCCACGTGAGATTTTTATCTGCTTCGATTTTGGGTTGACGTCCTAAAAGGTGTTGGAAAAATAGATGAATGGTATAGATATACAACACATACATCGAGGTGGGCCACGGTGAGGGGCACACCGGCATCGCTTGATCCGGATGCGAAGTGGATTGCTTACTGAATAACTGAGTGCGCTGAGTAAAATCTCTGGGCCCATGGATTATATGTTTTTATCAACGCCAGCCGTCCATTTTTCCTGATCATTTTTTGGCTTGAGCCCAAATCGAAGTATATCCAAAGCTCAGGTGGGGCACACCACTTGGAAACAGTGGGAATGATAATGTCCACAGTTGAAACCTTTATAAGGCCCACAGTGATCTATCTTCCAATCCATGCCGTCCATACCCTTCTCTCAGATCAGTTTTAAGGTCTATGCATGAATGAGGTAGATCCAACGTTCAAGTGGACCACACCATAGATGATTAATGCAACTTCGCAAGCTTATTATTTGGTGTGGTATAGTTGAGCGTTGGATCTGCCTCATTTTTGTACACCCCCATTAAATAATATTAGAGAAGGGATGGACAGCGTAGATTAACAGATAGATCACGGTAAGCCTGACCACAGAACTGCCCATTTGTGGCTAGAGACCCCAAAAAGTTTCAACGGTAGGCAATCAATTCACACCGATTCGTTTGGTGGTTGGTAATATGCTTAAATTTTGGGCTCCTGCCCTGAAATTTCTATTAAAATTGATTGACGGCGTGGATAAAAGACAAAACCACGCGTTGGAGCCCACAGAATTTACTCAGTACGCAATAACCTTCCGTCCGGATGAGTTGGCATTCGTCCTTTTTGTTTTGTTTTTCTATTTTTTATTTTATTTTATATATATATATATATATATATAATATATATATATATATATGTGTGTGTGTGTGTGTGTGTGGGTGTGTGTGTGTGATGTGATATTCACCGCGTAATGGGATGGGGACATGGGGTTATGACACTCCACCACCCAAATGGTTGGTGGATAAGTGCTTATCATGATGTATTTATTTTCATCTACAACCGTCCATCCATCAAACGTTTTATCTCATTTTGGGCCCTCAATCTCAACTGTTTCGTGTGGTGTGGTCCACTTGGGCTTTGGATATGGATCATATTTTTGTATGCCCTAGAATGAGTGGGCAAGATGGATGGACGGCGGGGATAAATCACAGCCATCATGGTAGGCCCACAGTGCTTTTCCACCACCAACTTGGCAGGAGGTCACTCCCCAATCCGAGTCCCATGTACCGTAATCTCCACCGTCCAAATTGTTGGTCCCATCGTGGATGGAACATCCCCCACACTGACGAAAATCTGAGCCGTTTGATTATGCTACTTGAAGTAGGTCAGATGGATATTTTATAACTAACCGTCCATTTAACATCTGTCAAATCGATGGTTAAATTGTTCAATCCAGCGAACTCTTCCGGACATCGTAGTCCTCCGTATCTTTGACACGTGTGCATGTAATTGAAGATGTGGTGGACAATCATCTTTTGTCTTTTATTGTACTTTGATTTTTTTTTTTCCTTACGCTGCAGTCTCTGCAGCTGCAGTTCCCACGCTCTGTCCGACATCCATCAATCAACCCCCACTAATAATACGACATCGATAGCCGTACATCAGAGCCTTTCTTTTCAGCGACAGGCCTACGAAGAGTGAAGAAATGGATGGCCCACCTTCGACTATTTTCACTCCACTGCTGTCCCATTTCACACTTCAGACAAACCTCTACACACGTGTGCTTCCATCAATGAGCGTGTCGAGAACATACACACATTGTTGGATGGAGAGACTTAACATACAACCTTTCATACTTGCCAGCGTGTAACTTTCCATAAAATCTGATCCGTCCAAACGGTTTTACCCATAATAAGACCCACCTGGGACGAGAACCGGAATGATCCATACATCATGTGGGTAGATCTTTGAAATCAGTTGATATCCGATGATCAAGGCAGTGAACGTGTGTGACCCACCTGATTAATGGGTTATTCCAAATTTCGTACGAGTTGATCTTGATGGTGTGGCACACAATTTTAATGGCTAGGATTTTAAGTTGGAAAGAGACATTACAGGAAAATAAAATTGTACAATTGGATGTAGTCATTTCCCGAGGCGGGTCCATGGTGCGTTGTCATAGGTACCAAGATTCGCAAGGATGCCTCATTTTCAAGCAATGTGTGACGGATGCGGATTCGGGGGATCCAGAGAGCCACCGAGGACGGTGGTCCCTGACGTACGTGGCGTGACTTGATCGAGCCAGGTGGTGCTGTCTGAGATGGGGTCCACGATAATCAACCGAACAAGTAGGTGCGGTCCGGCGTTACCCGACAAGGTGTGGGCCTTGATGTATGTGTAGTATATCCACACCGTCCATCCGTTTTGCCAGATCATTCTACGGCAGAAGCTCAAAAGACTAAACAGATACAAGTGGACCAGACACCAAGAAATAGGGGTGATTGAATGCTCACGGTTAAAAACTTCCTGAGACCCAGTGCAATCACCAGTATTTCCTATACGTGGTCCACTTGTGATTTAGATCTACTTCATTTTTTATCTCATGCTGTATAATAATCACGAGAAACATATGGATAGCTTTAGATATACTACACTACATCAAGGTAGGCCCAAGTTAGGGCCTCACCGGGGTTTGGCTGCACCTAATTGACTTCTTGCTGATACCACACGTAGTGTTATGGAGGGAGGGGATTGGCTGGTGTACCACACAGCAGCTATATACAGCTGTTGTAGGTACGTGCCGTTCGAAGACTAGCACTAACGCTCCTCGAGCTCCGAATTGTACGAACGGTTCAAGGGAGATCAAAGTTACGTGGCCTACAGTGTTGTATTTATTATATCTACACCGTTAATCTATTTTTATAGATCATTTTATAGCATTATCCAAAAAATAAATCATATCTGAAGATCATATGGACCACACCACAAATAGCAGTGGAAATAATGATTTTCACCGTTAAACAATTCGTAGGGCTCACTATAACGCTTATTTTCCATACAATCTATTTATAAGGTTACAAATACCTTAATTAAGAGGATTTTTTTTTTTTTTTTTTATTTTTCCATATTGATCCAAAACTTCTATGACCCCAAAAAGGGTTTCAATGGTAGGCGTTCAATCTCCCATTGCTTTTTTCAGTGTGGTCCACGTGATAGTTAGATCTGCCTTATTTTTTGTCTCAAGCCTTAAGACGAGCTCACACATTCAATCTTCCACTGCTTTTTTTAGTGTGGTCCACTTGATAGTTAGATCTATCTTATTTTTTGTCTCAAGCCTTAAGACGAGCTCGCGAAATAGATGGACAATTCGGATATAACACATACCTCATGATCAGACTCACAGAGCTTGTTGACGTCAATACAACAACTATATAGCTGGTGTGAGGTACATTATCCAATCCGCTTCCTGTTTTGGGAGCTATGATGCTTGGTGGTTCCTCATATCCATAGAATCGGCGTGACACTAGAGTCGTAACTTTCACATAATATAAAGTAATTAATCTCTTTAAACATCACGTGCTCCTTGAACAACATCATAAGAAGTTATTTATTAGTGAATTTTAAAGATACTTAATGATTTTTAACCCTTTTATTTATAATAAAATACTTAATTTTAATATGCTTTGACATTAATAAATATTTATTGTTATTAGAGAAGTTGACTATAGTTAACTTATCACAAAAGATTCTTAATAATTTTGAGTTCATTTTAATGAACCAAATAAAGTTTCGAGTATGTATTGCTTATTGGGATTTGTGCTGTGGAATCACACAGATATGGATCTATGATAGCAATCCAAGAGAACCAAGCAATCACAAGAGAACACAAAGATTTAACGTGGAAAACCCTTTCAGAAGAAAATTACGGCATAAAGCGACAGAATTCTACTATAAAAATAGAAATTACAAAGAGAAAGGACTTACCCGATTTGAACAACCTCGAATTAAACCCTTGCTACACCCTTTAGAAACCCTAAACCCTTTAAGGAACTCTTAGAACCACTTTAGAAAACCTTAAGCATTGCTTAGAAGACCCTAGGGACTCCTATTTATAGTTTAGGAAACTCCACTTACGCACCTCTCTGAAACCGCCTCTAATTTACGCAGTCCGTGCAGAATTCACGCACCATCTGCGTAACCTTCAACTGGTCGAGCCTAGACTTTGACTGGTTGAGTTTGTCCCTCGACCAGTCGAAGACCTAGGGATTTTTAGAAACCATCGCTGCTGGACTTCGAGTCGAGGGGCTTCGACTGGTCGAAAGGCACCTTTGACTAGTCGAGCCAGTCCCTCAACTGGTCGAGCAGCGCGGACCAAGATTTAGACATCAGTTTTACAACAATGCCTTATTCATGACTTTGTGATAACTTATGTACTCAACTTCCATACTAGATAAGGTTGTAATCGTCTATTTTGTACTTTTCCATGACACAATTTCACTACCATCATAAAAAGGTATCCTGAATAGACTCCTTATTGTCGAAGCAGCTACCGAAATCTACATCGTTATATATCCAACCAATTCCAAATGATTAGATCGTTAATATGTGAGTGTGAAGTCCTTTATATGTATGAAATCTACTTTGTCCACCACACGATATAGTGCATATAAAAGATTAGCAATGTACAAATCTCATGTGACCCACACTAATAGGAACAATTGTAGAATTGTATTAGAACTTTTATGTTCATGCATTTTTTTACTAAGCACAAAGGTCAAGAAAAATCACATGGATGGCTAGAAAGTTTTAATCCAAGGTTAGCGTGCATAATAGTTTTTGATAGCCATAACTTTGTTATTGGTTATTTATTTTGCATGTATATTATATTGTTGAAAATCTATGAAAGAAATGTACGTCTTAGCGAATGTCAAAAGTAACTGGCTCTGAACCATTTTTCAAAATAAATTATTTTTTAGTTAATTTTAATTTTTTAGTTAAAATTTATTATTTTTAATAAGTTACTATTTTTGATTACTTTTATGTTATCTTAAGATTTTAAGAGTTGTATAATAGCATACAATTTTTATTTAAATTAAGGGCCTATTTGGAAGCGTGGATTTGGAACCCCCTCGATTTGAAATCCTCTTATTGTGTTTGGCACCTTGGATTAGGAATCAACTTTAATCCAAAAGTAGCTATGTATGGTATATTTATAGGGATTTGAGTTTAATTACTAAATCGACTTTAATATCTCTAATTAGTGAACATATGTAATGGTTGACACAATGGTTATAATAAGTCCACTAAAATATATGCTTTCCTCGAAAACGATGAAATTACAAGTCTCAGATGGGCCACAAGCATAAGATCATGTCCAAGTGACTGACCAAAAATTTTTAACCGTTGATTTATATGGAAAAGTTTTGGACAGTGTTAATCATCATATTGAAGTAATTATAGTGATGTAATTGATAATCTAATTGTTTTGGGATATCATTAGTGGGTCATGTGCCCAATAGAGTAATAGCCTAGTGACACACATGTTACACATGCAACTCTGGGATGGATTTTAGAAGTAATCGAAGCTTTCACTGTGGATTTCAAACCCCCTCTTTGAGGAGATTTGAAACCCCCAATTACTTTATGGTGCCAAACAACTAAGGGATTTAAAATCCCCTCAAATTCCCCCAAATCCATGGTGTCAAATGACCCCTACGGCAAAGGGATTAGGCCAGTTTAGAAGTCGTTTATTATTTTTAGTAAATTTACTATTTTGGAGAAGTTTATCATTTTAAAAAGCAATGAATTTAGAGTTTAAGACTTATATGAGTCAAAATTTGACTTTGTAAACATACTTTTATTAGGCTCTTCATTAATAATGTTGATTCTTATTCTTGTTTTTTTTTTTTTTTCTAAAGATTTTTCTCTCATTGTAGATTTGAAGCTATTATTTAAAAGAAGAAATCTCTTTATCCATACACCCGCTACGTCATTTGACGGAAGAGGTGTAGCACTATTTGGTATCAATGCGAGATCTTTTCTTAGTTTATATATTATAATAGTAGATCAGGAGAAAGAAATCCTAGAGATAGTGTTTCGAGGAATCGAGCATTATTTGAGGCAAAGTTCAAGGCATTCCAAAGAAAAATTCAACAATTATTGCGAGAGATGTGAGCTATGATTGCTTGGTTGGCTTGATTTATGGAGAGGCATTATATTCATGGCAACAAATAGTTCACAACCAGGCTTGATTTATGGACAGGCATTATATTCATGGCAACAAATAGTTCACAACCATCAAAGGGGCTCTTGGTCTATCAATTTGTGGTAAAGTCATCGTGCCTAGTTTTCAGCTCCAATCTTACAAAGGATAGTTGACTCAGTGAACCATATGCTTTCACCCAAGCAAAAGATAAATAAAAAGAGTTGACCTATGAAGATGAATGAGTGCTTCTTGTGGAGTCCACAATCAAAATGCTTACTGAATTAATTGATGGACAACTACTCCAGACATGCATCAACATGTGCCATCACAAAGAGGATTTTACCATGGATTTCTTGATAGATCCACGAATGGATTAATGATAAACATAAATAAAGTTATAATGGAGTAAAAAAATTTTGATGAGTGGCCTGACAGAAAGAATTGATGACTTGATAATTAATTACAACTGATGGTCAAGGAGATGAAAACTTTCGCGGTCATCATGATGAAGATCAACGCCCTCTTACCTTCTCATCAACAACCAAAGTATAAAGAGAAGTATTGGACTGCAAAGAAATTGAAAGTAGAATTTTCATTTTATGATGAATATCAACCCTCTCTTACCTTCGTCACTAATTACTACTGAAGACAAAGAAGATGCCCTACATATGCAGGAATCGCTGTGTCCTACTACCAATCTAAACTCGAGGACGAGTTTAATTTTTAAAGTGAAGGAATATGATGTAGGACAAGGTTAAGAGGAATATCTTGTGGTCCACCACGATTGAAAGAAATTGGGCTAGAAAGTCTAATACAACGACCATAATTTTGTGACTAATTATCAATTTCATGTTTATAATATATCATTGGAAAGCTATCGATGAGATCTTTGTCCTAACCAATACCAAATGTCATTGGCTTTCAAACTATTTTTCATAAATGCATATTTTTAAGGGTTAATTTTGAGTTTGTAGTTAAAAGTTATCCCGCCCCAAAATTTGACACTTGATTATAGGGACTTTGATATCAAATTCAAGGTGTGAGATAAATAACGAATATATGTTTAAACATTTGCATTTCTTTTTTTCATATTCACATCCACATTTATCCATTATTTATATTAGAAATCATCTATATTAAATTATTATTACAATTATAATATTCATTTTAAATCATAAATCACCATCTACTAATCTACCAATCAAGTCTTCAATAATTCAATAGTCATCCATCGAGACCTTATTACATTAATTCTTCAAATAAGAATAGAAAATAAACTATGAAATAAATCTCTATAGTATTGTTCCTCATTTAGGAAAATCTCCTCTAATTTTGTATCTGAAATTGAATATTCTCAAAAGAGTGAGTTACAAGCCTAATGAGATAGCATCGCATAGTTTATAACATATAATCAAAGTTTTAAAATCGTGTAAGATATTTTATAAAAATCAGAGTAATTAAGATTTTCAATGAAAAGATATATAATATATATATATATATATATATATATATATATCTATATATATATAATATATATATATATATAATATATATATATAATATATATAAACCATGCCTTTAAAAAAATGCATGCAATATAGGATATACAAGTATTATCAACTGTCATAATATACTTAACATTAGAATCTCTAGGGCTGGTTCAATAAAGTTGGCTACCACTATCAACTACAACACATCAGTCCTTAGCGGCAATCGCTTTCCTGCAAGCGAATCCACTCAGCTCTCGATGAGGGATGAACTCAACATAGTTAAGCAAAACAACCTCCACTGGCCTGTGTAGCTTGTCTGTTGCATACACTTAGGTGCTCACCCAACTGATCTCGATCAATGGAGCCTCCACTTGGCTCGTGTAGTTGATCTATTGCACACACTTGGGTACTCACCCAACTGGCCTCAATCAATGGATCATACCAAAGCTACCAATTAGAGCTGAGGTTTTTCACCCAAGGAATAATCATAATTGGAGTTTTCAAAATCATATAAATCCTTAGCTTTTAGCCTTTTCAAGGCTTCAAAATTCAATTAAAATCATAAGAATTCTTGATATGTAACATAATTAACAATTTCTTCACAAGATTTTCAAAATCAACGTGGAAAAAAAATTTTGAAAAAAAAAAAAAAAATCCGAAATCTAACACAATAACTCTAGTGCCGAGAAATAAATCATGATTAAAAATTAAAGAACAACAATGTGAATTTTCACACCATAATTCACGAAATTCACACTTTAATACAATACATGAAGAAATACAATTTAAACAATGTCATAATCGAATTTTAATTATAAATTAAAATCACATGGCAATAACAATAATTGAAGATTACAAATGTAAAAAAAGCGTGAAACAACTCATCTTTTAAATTTTTTTATTAACTCGAATCTAACTCGACCCTAGACTTAGCAAGTCAACTTGGCGAGTCAGAACTCTCCCTCTCTCTATCTCATTCTCATTTCTCGTGGTCTGTTGTGTGATATGATTTTCATGTTTGAATGAGTTTTTATAACCTCTCAATGGCTCTTTGTGGTTTCAAAATCAAACTTAAAACAGGATTTGTGTTGATTTTACGCACAATGGATTCTAGCAAGAATTTTTTACTAAGTGTAAATCCGATTTACCACTCTTAAGCATTAGATCTAATCTTGGTTTGAGAAACTAGTAATCATCCATTAATTAGATGAGCCACTTAGGGCCTGTTTGTTTTTCAGAACAATGGGAAATGCAAGGGAAATGGTAATTATTACGATTTCACTGCGTTTGAAATTTCAAAGGAAGTTGTGCCAGTGAAATTAGTTCAAAAGATGTAATTTTAATTTTTGAACTGAAGGGTAATGTGTATGAAATATCCATTCCGTCCGTCTGTTTTATTACAATAGTTTGGAACATGAGACAAAAAAATGAAGCGGATCCAACACTCAAGTGGCCACGCCAAAAGAAACAGTGGCCATACAAAGTTTTTTAACGGTAAGTATTCAATTCCCTTTTTTATATGACGTGGTCCAATTGAGTATTGGATATGTCTCAATTTTTTTACTCATGCTTGAATTCAAATGGAATATGGATGAACGGTGTGGATAAGCGAAATGCATCACAGTGGGACCCACAGATATTTTGTAATATTTTTTGGTTTTCGTGTAAAAAGTAAGCGGTCAAATCAAGCAAGTTGTAAATGCATGGGAAGTAATTATTACTTTTTACCCAGGATTTACCATTTCACCGAAAATCAAACACGCCCTTAATGACCTCTTTGGATCTTAAATAAGGGACTATACAAAGATCGACTATGGTGATTTCTTAATTGAGAAGAGAGGTTGCTCTAGTGGTGAATTTATATCCGGGGAGTATTTTGACATTCCATCCACCACTTATGGACTGCTTGGATTTTTTCAAGGAAGCTTAATGACATAAGAAATCCAAGGTTTAGAGGTGTTGGCTAGTGTTCAATTGATCAAAGTTTTCAACTTGTAATCGAGGTTCCAGGAAAATCGAGAATTAGGTGTCGTTTTCGGCACTTGAGACCTTAAAATCTCTATAGGATTTTGATATCTATCTTATAGAGGTTGAACAGTTTAGATTGATTCCAGATATCAGTTTCTAATTCTTTCTCTGTCACAACATCAAGAGAAGAAAAATCACGAGAATCTGGTTTTTTACATCAGTGCAACTTGCGGTATCTATTAGTAGAGGTGTATACAGTCAAGTCGAGCCGAGCCGAGCTTTGCCCCACTCATGCTAGACTCGGACTGCTCGAGTCTCAGCTCGTGCTCAACCTTCAATCTCAGAATAACAGCTCGTGCTCAGCTTGGCCGAGTTCGAGTAGAGTTCGAGCCGAGTTCAGACAGTAATGGCAAACTTAGGGTTTAGGGAAATGGTCGGACGGTGGCCGTGCGCGTAAGGGAGGTAGGAGAGAGTAGAGAGATAGGACAACGGCCATGCAGTGGTGCGGGTAAGGGAGGAGGGAGAGAGACGAGTAGAGAGGGCCGTGTGGGTAAGGGAGGAGGGAGGAGTAGGGAGATCAGACGGTCGTGCGTCAGTGCGGCCGTGCGGGTAAGGGAGGAGAGGGAGAGAGTAGAGAGAGAGGGGGGGAGGAAGGTTAGCTTAGTCGACTGAGAGAGAGGGAGGAAGAGAGGGTTAGGGAGGAGAGTCTAGGGTTCGGACGGGCTGGGATGGTTTTTGAAAATGAGTAAGGTTTTTTTTTTTTAAGGGTATATATACCCTATACCAAGTCGAGCCGAGTTCGAGCAGTATTCGAGTTGAGTCGAGTTGAGCGGGGGCAAGATTGAACTCGGCTCGAACTCGTTCAGAGCTCCAAAAATCAACTCAACTCAGTTCAAACTAGCTTCAATCTGAGTCGAGTCGAGCGAGCTACCGAGCTAACTTTGCTCGTGTACAGCCCTATTTATTAGTGATGAATGCCTCAAGGTCGAACGAATGCAATCTCTTAAATGAACAGTTGAGATCATTTGAATAAGGTTCCTCTTCAATCGTAAACACATTGGTTTTCTTGCATAAAGAAGTTGGGAAAGGAAAGACTTTCGAACGTTGAGAATTATTCAGATTCTCAATTATTATTATTATTTTTTTTAGCTTGTTAGTACACCCCACTATCAGTTGACACTTCACTGTTAGCCACCCCCACTAGGGATCGATACCAAGACTTCAAGTGTTGAAACGAGGTATTATTCAGATTCTCAATTTACATGCATATGCATGTGCTATGATACATGTACACACATGTGATCACTCAAGGGTTGGTTGTAGGTCAATCAATTTTCAGGGTGTTTAGTGGTCAATCAAACATGTGGTTTAGATTATCTAGAACCGATTCCAATTTAGTTTCTTAAATAAGATGGTTAGACCATATTATATTTGAATAAACGGTTAAATCACCTTTAAAATCATAAATCAAGTGTCCCAGAAGGTTCTTCGAGGTTTTATGATGTGGATGTACGGTCAGTCTTCCAGATCAACGGTTAGATCATGATTTATTGAGTGAGAGTGTATAGTATAAGATGTACACGTGATTACTAATTTTTTTATAAACTGCATATTCTATAAAATTCCTCCTAAATGATCTGAGGACTCCAGAATTATGTCCAGATGTGGCCCATATGACAAGTAAATCGATATATTCATTGGGGGTCATTTTTTATTGTAATGATGGTCTCTGATTGATTTTCAAGTGGGTCATCTAGCGGATATAATGAATATTTTGATGAATATTGATCTGTGAATTATATGTCAATATTGAAAATGTACAATTCAACTAAGCTATTAATCATTGGTTAAATTTTCATTGTGATTGGACTTAGTCATCTTATATCTCAACAGTAATGAGAGCGAATACAATATTCTAGTCATCTCTATATCTCGCTAGTAATTGACAATCTCTAGGTGCATTTCTCCTCACAGGTAGCTGCTCCACCAGCTCTTATGCCTCTTTTTGCTGCTCGAATTCAACCTGTGTCTTACCCTCTTCAGTTTCAACATCGATCACTGCTGATTTTTCTGGTTCCTTGTGTTCTTCCTTATAGAATAAAGAATCTTAATTAAACCTAACGTCACGGCTAATCGTAATCTTCCCTATGACCTGGTCATACAGCCCATATCCCTTCACACCATCACCATAGCTAACAAAAATACACTTATTCACTTTTGGTCTACTTTATTTCTCTTAATGGATGGTACATGAGAATAAGCATCACAACCAAATACTCGCAACTATGAGTAATCAACTTCATGATCACTTCACATTTCTTCTGAAATTTTACAACCAATCAGAATAGATGGAGACCGATTCACTAACAAACTGTGTTAACAACCTCAGTCCATAGTTCATTGCTTAACCCAGCGTTGCTCAACATGCTTTGAGCTCTCTTCAAGAGAGTCAAATTCATCTATTCTGCTACACCATTATGCTCTAGTATATGTTTAATTATGTGATGCAGTACGATCCCCTCATCTTTACAAAACTGGTTAAATTCATTCGAAGTGAATTCACCTCCATTATTTGTTCTCAAAACTTTCAACTTTCACCATAACTATTTTTCTACCATCGCCTTTCACACTTTGAATGTGACAAAAAAATCATATTTGTACTTCATAAAGTACACCCAAACTTTTCTAGAGTAATCATATATGAATGATACAAAGAACGATAACCTCCCTCGAGAAACTACAGGCAATAACCCCAATATATCATAATGCACATAATCTAGAAAATTCTTACTAAGATGCTTTCACGATTTAAAAGATAATCTTGACTGTTTAGTGTTGAGGGTGAAATATTGCATATTATCCCCCATTTATATCTTGGTTTTATGAATAAGATAATACTTAATGTTCTATTTTACTCATGTTTGTGTTGCAAGGTGAATTTAAGATCTTGATTTGAAAAGGGTGTTAAAAACATGAATTTGATGCTCAAGAGTCATCAAAGCAAGGGATGAATCTTAGGAGAAAAAGATTGAAGAATTCACATGCCAAATATCCAAGAAAACCAAGTGAGGAATGAAAATCAAAGATTTTAAGTGAAGAAAAGGAATCCTGAAATCGTCCTGAAAAGGCATATTCTGAGACTCTAGGTGATTTTGTGAAATTGCGCAGAGCGAAGTCTATTTTAAAAATTACGCAGAGTGAAGTCTATTTAGCAAATTGTGTAAATTTGAGGCAATTTCTAGAGTTTTCCAACTAGGTGCGAAAGTTGGAGTTCCACAACTATAAATAAGACTCCCTAGGATGTTCTTAGGCATACTTTAGGGTTTAAGGAGTGGAGCAAAAGGGTGGAGAAGCCGTCACCAAGAGTTTCTATTTTTCTTCCTTAGTTGTTCTAATGTTTTTCTTAAGAGACTTTGGTTCAATCATGTCTATGGTTGGCTAAACCTCTTACCTAGGGCTAAGAGGTGAAGCTTGTAACATGAAGAGATATTTCTATTGCTTTGATTCATGTTTATGTTGAACTCCATGAAATCTAATTGATATTTAAGGATTACTTTTAGTTTTTAATGGTTTATTGTGACTCAAATTACAGTAGATCTGCAATATATTTGAGTATATTCTTTTCCTGATTTGAGATTGTGAAATTAGTAAGTCCTATTGTTCACCTCGTCCCTTGAGCATGGTAGGGTGATGGAATCCTTCCTAATCTTCACAATTCTCCTACTTTGAGATTATGGGATTGATAAATCCTGTTGTTTGCCATTGTCTCCTGGACATGGTTTGGTGATGGAATCCCTACCGTTTATAATAGTTCTCCTTAATTGAGAATTAGGTCAATGGAAGTTCAGATTTGATTTTATTGATACATTTTCTAATTGGATAGAATAAGACTTCAATTCTATTTGTGTTACTTAAATCAAGTAAGAGGGCTCCCTGATCACTACAAGTAGAGCTGGGCAATCCTAACCCGATCCGGTGGATTCGACCCGCTCCGACCCAATCCGACGGCCTGGATCGGTGCGAATCAGGTTGGTTAGGTTAGATCCGAAATCTTTTCGGGTCGGATTCGGATCCATGCCTACCCGGACCGATCCGACCCGTAATCCAATCCGATTCGATCCGAACCGACCAGATCCGGATGTATGTGTTTCATTCATTCCGTTCATTCATTTTTAAAGTTTAAGTTATGGCTTGGTACAAAAAATGAGAGGAATATAGATCTCAGGTGGACCACACCACATGAAAACAATAGGGGTGGAATATCCACCATTAAAATCCTCTTAAGGCCTACTATACTGTTTATTTGATATTTAAGGCTTACTATACTATTTATTTAACATCCAATTCATTGATTAGGTCATACAGTCCCAGATGAAGAGAAAAAACAAAGATCACCTTGATCCAAAACTTTTATGGTCCTTAACATGTTTTTAATGGTCAGCTCTCATTCAACACTGTTTCCTGTAATGTGGTCCACTTGAGAATTGGATATACCTCATTTTTAAACTCATATTGTAAAATGATATGTAAAAATACATGGACGGCATGGATGAAACACATACATCATGGTGGGGCCCACCTAGCACCGACTTATGTCAGGGAGAGTAGCCCGTCCGTTCCCTCTCCATACGCTAACGTTATCTGACATCCACTCCCGTCTCCAGCTATACATAGGCACGTGTTGTGAGAAGACGAGCACTAACGCTCCTCAAGCTCCGAGTTGTACGAACGGTTCAAAGGATATTAAAGTTGCATGGCCCACCGTGATGTATTTATTATATCTCTATCGTTCATTTATTTTTAGACATCATTATAGAGCATTATCTAAAAAATAAATAATATCCAAAGATCATCTGAACCACATGACAAATAGTAGGTGAGAATGATTTTTAACATTAAACAATTCGTGTGGTCCCCACGATAGTTAGATCTGTCTTATTTTTTTGTCTCAAGCCTTAAGATGAACTCGCTAAATGGATGGACGGTTTGGATATAACACATACCCCGTTATAATTAGGTGACGTGCTTATATACAACAAGTGTTATATGCAGCTTACGTGAAAAGTACGGCACCGCACCACTTGCGTGCAGTGCACGTAAACATGATAATACATATGGGAAAACCACCGATATAATTTTTTTTGAGTTATGTGGGGCCCACCTTGCTGTATATGTTTTATCTAAGCCGTTCATCTATTTTGGCTTATCATTTTAGGCGTTGAGCAAAAAAACGTAGTATATTGAAAGCTAAAGTGGACCACACCACATGAAATAGTTAAATTAAATTTAAACTATTCGAATCGTATCAAATCCGATCCGATTCCGTTTCTCTAACCGAGTCAGACTCGGTTCGGGTCAGTCCAACTATGTATCGAATCGGTCCGGGTCAGGTGACTCAGACTCGGTCCCGAATCGGTCCGAGTTCGGATTAAGACATAGAGATTACGGATCGGATCGGGTTATACCCAATCCGATCCAATCCGGACCGATTCCCAGCTTTAACTACAAGTGGATCCTTGGCACCCTAGTTCCCACCTTTAAATTCTCAGTTTTAATCACTTAATTTACAATTATATTCTCAAATACTTCAGAATTAGTTTCACATCTTCTTCTAATTATACTTCTAGTTAATTTCAGAAACGTACAAGTTTCAGTCCCTATGGATTCAACCTTGGTCTTACTGAGATTATTACTATATCACGACCCTACACTTGGGGTTGTGAACATTTAACATATATAAATTACTCACATATATTAAAATCAATACTTTTAAATGCAGTAATCAAGGAACAATCAGAAAGTACCCTCATGTCGTGCTTGCTTATGTGGCCTAGACGTGCATGCCACAAAGGTGCTGATGTGGACCGCACAACAGACGTTGCAACTCCACCGAATACGTTATTCTCGATCAATCTGTAAAGGTTACCATTTTGTTGTTCCTTCATCACTACGAGTTTCGCATTTGAAACCTTCAAGACATAATCAAAACTGGTGAATTTACACCTAACTACCTTAAGAGCTCCTTGAGAAGGTATCAGTGAAGTTTAGGATCGACAAGGCTAACCTAATTAATTAGCACACCTCATGCTGCTCACTTTATGCTTTCTTAATAACAATGTCGCATTATAGATGAAGAAAAGTAAGTTATGTCTTATGTACCCTGTTCGAGGTGGTTGTCAGTTTGATGTATGTCATGGTCTTTACGAAACCAGATATTTCACATACAATCAGTGTTGTAAGCAAATACATGTCAAACCTCAGCAAACAACATTGGAAGGCAATGAAATGGCTACTTCTTTATCTATGAGGTACAATGAACTATGTCTTGATATTTTAGAAATTAGATGAAAAGTCGGTAAGCTATGTGGATTCAGATTATACAGAGAATATGGACAGAAGAAGGTCGACTTTCAGGTACTTGTTTGCATTAGTGAGTAGAGCTATCTGTTAAATGTCGAAGCTTCAATATGTTGTTTCCCTTTTCACAACTGAAGCTGAGTATATGGCGGTGACGGAAGCTTTCAATGAAGGTGTTTGGTTGAGAGGAATGATAAATGAACTCAGGCTTAAGTAATAGGGTATGCCGATTAATTGTGATAGCGAAAGCATAATCAATTTGGTGAAAAATTCGGTTTACCATTCTCATACTAAACATGTTGATGTTCGTCATCATTTTATCCGATAAGTGCTTGAGAAAGGCAGCGTAACTCTTGAGAAGATCCATACGAGTGTCAATCTGTCGAATATTCTTACAAAGGTGGTTCCCGCAAAGAATTTTCAATTATGTTGACTTCTCTGGGTCTGACTATAACGCCCCAGTTTTCAGAACCCGAGTACACGACTCGAATTCCAAGAACCCAAGAGTTAGCTAAAGGTAATGGTAAATCAACGAGTAAATCAAAGTGCAGATAGTGAGAAAAGGAACATAATGTATATCTAAACCAACATACGAACAATATTTGGCCCACTTAGTTGTGGGCCAATTACAAAACCTCAAGTTTCTAAAACTTCAAATGTACTGAAAAAAAGTAAAAGGTTAATATACTTATTCAGCCCAAAATAGGCGGTCGCCTCCTGCTGCGGCTCCTGTACCTACGTCCTCTGTACGGTTGGACATTGATGAATGAGTGGCCAGCTCAGTGTGATCTCCCCTCAAGATTACACACCACCGCCCTAAATAAGGAATAACATAAAACACACAGGTAATCCAAAACACAGTAGATGAAGTCTTATTAGGTACATGGATGTATGAAATGCAATCATCGCCCCGGAGATGCTCATCTGTGCGGACAGTAGGCTCGTCACCCATGCAATCATCAAATCTGGGAAACATCATCCAGTCGGAACAATACGTACATCACGTATGATAGCAATAGATGTTGGTCTGTGTCATGTATGCATGATTAGCTAGTCCATTGTTAATCCAATTACACTTAACCATTTTAAATAAGCTCACGATCACTACAGGGAGCTTTTGGCCCAGCGTAGGCCAACGGCTCGGGCATAGTATCCCATGACTACCATCCCCGGCCCATGAGGCTACCGTCTCAGGGTGTGTATAATACTCACCAACATGTGGTCAATCAATTCAACATAAAGGGGCCACCACTAATGCTGACTGGGAATGAATTGTTAAAGTTACCAAATGTGGCGATTAAAACATGACGGCATGAATGGTTCAAAGACAAGTAAACAACAGTATTTAGAAAGGTTATGGAGTTCATCCCAAGTCAGTTAGGTGAAACCACACATGGATGGTAAACCCCATGGTCAACCACCACAACCAAAACCTCCATGTCAGGGGCGTACTTATGTCACATCTAGTCTAGTTACGCCCCAAGCACGGACTCTCCTTTGCTAAGACTTCCCAGGGAGAGATTTTAGCAAATTATGTGTCATAGCAACATAGATCATAATATGAAAAGGGAATAAGGAGCAATACATATATTTTCTATCGATACGCATTAACTGAATTCACATAAGATACATGACATGAATGGTTGGGTTATTCACTAGGCAGTTCAGAGTATATGATCAAGAGTCTAAACAATGATAAGTATGAGAATCATTTTATTAAACAGATAGATCAAGTGAATGCAGTCCATTTCCACCCACAATTTATCATTAGTCCAACTAACCATTAAAATTAACAAAACTACTATCTCTGGTCTAGTTAGGGATGGAAAGCTTAAGGGGAAGAAAAATCATCACTAGGCAAGGCGTAGAGTGCTCCTAGAGGCAGGTTTCCTTGAGAAGATGGTGAATTTACACTACTCACGTAACTCCCTATACCAATTCATTTACATTAGACAATGAGCCACAACTTTTAATACATGAGGGCTGGTGGAGGGTTGTAAGGTCCTAAACCAAAGTTGTTTAGGCTATAACCAAGGGCGATTAAGCCCACCAACTTGTGCCCCTATTTCAATTAAATTGGGCCCAATCAGGAAGTGAGGCCCACAACACCTTGAATATGGTGCGGCCCATCAGCAACTCATGTGCCCCAGTCCAGGGATTCATGTGAGCCCACTATTATGTATGGTGGGGCCCACCTAAGTTTGGACGTGGCCCACCAACTATTTTATACGGTGCGGCTCACCAACTGTTTTCAAATAGAGTGCGGCCTAGGGTGCTACAGACACTGGTGCGACCCTTTTGAGCTTCCCAACTGATGCAGCTCACTAAGATTTAGATCTCAGGTGGGACCTACAACTACCTATGGTGCGGCCCACCAGGTGGTTTACATGGTGCAGCCCATAAGTCCAGACCGCCTGAAGTTTTGGCCTAGGGAAGGGTGCAGCCTACTCGCAGTAAGGCCTACTCATGGGCCTATTTTGGTTGGGTTTCGGGGCCCATTCCCGGGCTGGTTTCAGCCCAGCTCTGGGTGGCTGATACTGGCCAAGACAACAGTCCTTTTTGAAGGACTGATCTCAGTCCGATGCAGTCCCTCTTGAGGCCCACAGAGATGTAAATCTCATAGCTCCAGATGGCGTGGCCCTCAGAGTCTACCGTGGGGCCCACCCTTACGTGACTGCATGGCCCAATGAGGTCCGTTCTCAACTCGGCTGAGAGCTGCATCTATGTAGCTCGCCCGACTCTCTGCCCAGAAAATGCCCAGCCGTTGGATAGGTTCTCTCGTTGTTTCATGGCCCAACTGATCGATGTTTTCAGCGCCAAACATGGCCCAACAAGGGACCCTGCTCTCATCAATCCAAGGCCCGATTGAAGGCCCTTTTCTAGTTCCTATTGCAGCCTGATGAAGGGCCTGATTTCAGTCCATTTTGGGTCCCTAACACGGCCATTGTTTTGGTCCGGTTTTAGCCCAAAACGGAGTCTCTGCCTTACCTAGTTTCAGTCCAGATCCCAGCCATTGCTTGGCTTGGCCTTTGGCCTGAAACAGAGCTACCATTCGGCCTTGCTTGGGCATGAGACACAGCCATTTACTTGGCCTGTTCCCAGATCAAAACAGGGTCCCAATGCTACCCTATTTCGGCTAGATGCATG
Organism: Magnolia officinalis; assembly: GCA_021015155.1. Lineage (NCBI taxonomy): Eukaryota > Viridiplantae > Streptophyta > Magnoliopsida > Magnoliales > Magnoliaceae > Magnolia > Magnolia officinalis. Next base: position 31,002 of record JAJHSJ010001339.1, read on the forward strand.
GCCTGTTTTCAGCTCCAAACAGAGCTTCTGTTCTACCCTATTTGTGGCCTGACGTACGGCCATTGTTTGGTTGGGTCCTGGCCCAAAACCGGTGTTGTGGTTAGGTCGGTTTTTAGTCCGAAATAGGGCCATTGATCGACTCAACCTCGGTCCAACAGAGAACTCAAAAACATGGCTCAAATGGGGTCTGAAATGTGGTTTAAAGTGGGCCATTGTTTGGCTCGACCCGACATCACTGCAGCCAGACCGAACTCAGCCACTGATTGGCTTGGTTTCAGTCCAGGCAAGTTGTAACGACTCGGAAATTTCCGTACTCTGACTCGAGTACCACCTCGACCAGAAATTAATTAGGATTAAATCCTTTAGAAATTTAACAAAGTTAATTAAGTGCAAAACTCGATTAGCCATGGAATCCGTTGGGATCGCTTTAAATACGATCTGCAAGACCCAAAACTTGCAAAATCAGTGACTCTAGGTTACCCTAAAGTTTAGAGCCAAACTCATTACCGGCTGCTCTCGGGAATGAAACGAAACTTCGTATTAGGTCTAGATCGCACATCGGAAGTCCGATTAACACGAACTTAAGGAACTAGGACCGCCTCACTGGGCTTGACAATCATCTCAAAATCAGGTCCAGCCGATGTCCCACGGCCATTCGTTTGGATCCGGAGCGAGGGAGTGTGAAAAACACTATTCCCTTTATAAAATAAATATCTGGAATAGTGATCTGGCACCATTCGCTTGCGCATCAGTATTAAGCAACCAGACCGTCAGAATCAGACCAAATTACACCATCGGATCAGGAAAAATTTCAGGAACATTTACATGTACTTGGAATTTCAGATCGTGGCCCACTGACCGTTGAACTGAAAGTGGTCCGCCATTTACGATCTGGGATTCCGACTGGAATGAAAACCCAGGGGATCATGGATCCAGTGATGGTGAGCTTAAGTCCGATCGCACGCGGAAAAGGGGCCGCCAGAAGTACCCTTTTTACATACATGCAGTACGCTGGTGGCTTCTTATAGGCCGGCCAGTGATCGCGGGACTTCAGGATCGATGTTTCCAGTTGTATATTTTGATATTTTATTTTAGAAACAACACATGTATATGTATACTCAGTTAGTGTTCATACTCTAGAGGTTGAGATGGTTGTTATACCTTACATACATTATATATGCATTTTCAGTCTTCCGCTTGCCTTTTTGAAATTGTTCTGGAGTATGAATTACTGTTTTGGATTAATCTCATTCATGTTTATTGTACTAACACAGCCAACATTCAATCATACTCATTTATGTTGCATAAGTGATGTTTTGGAACTCGGGAGTTGAGTTATGCTCGACCCCCGATTTTCAGGGCGTTACAAGTTAGTATCAGAGCATGATTTTGATTAAACCGGACCTGAGTTATGTTCCCACGACGTATGCTGACGTTTTTCAACTTAGGAGGGTGCGAGAAAAGTGTAGAAACAGTCGTAGGTTCCCCAACTTTGCCAACTGGCTAAGTTCACTGCAACCGGTCGTTTTGATCGAGTTTGTACGCGATCCTGACCGCGCGATTTGACCTCAAACCACATCTAAGCCAACATATGATGGGTCTAGATCAGGATAGATCCTATCCCAGCCACTACAATCAGAAATGTACGCGACTTATGGTGGACTTTCTGTATCAAGTGGGGCAGAGAGTGAACTTATGTGTGCCTGCGTTCGTATTGCGGCAGATTGTGAGCGCGGCGCGCTCCACCAGGGGTTCTGATTCGCTTCCTTTCGGCCGACTCGTATGCAGGATCGCACGGGAGTATGGCTACAGTCTTGGGATGGAAAGGCCAGCACCAATTCATGAGATCGATAATAGTACTTTCCATCAGATGGAACTCGGGGCTCGGCGATGACGAGCCCGACATGAGGAGAGTGAGGATGAAATAGAGAGTGAAGAAGAAGAGATTGGGGAAGGAAGCGAAGATGAAATAGAAGAAGAAGAGGTAGAGGCCCAGGACACTGAGGAGAGCTCTCCTCCTGTAGCACCAGATTAGGACGCCGATCGGGCTACCATAGATACACGTTTAGCCCGTCTCGAGGAGGGCTAAGCCGCCCTGCAACAGGAAGTCGGGCGGGTCTGAACCAAGCTCAGCAAGGTGTCTCGCACCTTGAAGGCCATCCTGTGCTGTCTACAGGATAAGAATGTGCCTCCTCCATCGCCTGACTCGGACGCTTAGTCGTCCATGATGATGTCCTGATGCTTGTTTTCTTTTGCTTTTGGTTATGCTTTCAGGTTGATGGATGTAGTAGTTAGTAGTATGTTTTAAGTGTTTGAAGTTCTGGATGTAATTGGCTCACATGTATTTTCTGTCATGATTCATGTAACTCTGTATTCCATGTATTGTGACAATTTTGGGTAAATGAAATGCATACAGCCTCTTTTGCTATGAAGTGTGTGGAATGCTTAAGTGCTTGTGTATGGTGCTGCTATGCCTTGTCTTACGTGTGTTGTACCTTATATTGTATAGGACATGCCACGATATTATACGAGGCGCACGACACCCCTCTTGCTCACTGACTCTATGGATCAGACTCCTTCCCGCAGGGGTGGTCCTGCTAAGCCGGGTTCAGGCTCAGGCCAGCCTCCTGTTGGTTCTTCTGGTGGACTGCCACCGTTTACACCCCCGGTTCGTGAGCAAAACCGGGCATCTTCTTCGGCCCCACATGAGTCACAGGCTGCTCCACCTCCTGACAGGTTTGAGCAGATGATGTTGCTGATGCAGCAGCAGCACCAGCAGCTCATGACAGTCTTATCTCAGGCTGGCAGTGCGGCTCCACCTCCACCACCTACACCCCCAGCCGAGACTGTTGAGCCTCCTGCTCAGGCTGAGGTCGCACCTCCGCCTTCACCTGTTGCGTACCATATTGGAGATGTTGGTACACGTGGATTAGTCGAGCGATTTCAGCGCTTGAGGCCTCCCACATTTACGGGTTCTCATAGACCCGAGGAGGCTGAGTACTGGCTTGACCGCATCTCTAAGATGCTACGGATGCTCCACTGTACAGAGCAGGAGCAGGTCGAGTTGGCCACCTTCATGTTTGAGAAGGAGGCCAGTCTATGGTGGGATAGTGTGCTGCGTTCTGTCGCAGTAGGGTATGTGTGGACGTGGACAGCTTTTGAGTTCAGGTTCCACGAGAAGTACTACCCGCAGACGTACAGGCATGAGCGGGAGAACGAGTTTCTACGCCTCAGGCAGGGAGGCATGTCAGTCACTGAGTACGAGCACCGCTTCACAGAGTTGGGCCGCTATGTGCCGACTATACTCGCAGATGAGCAGATGCATATTCGACATTTTTCTGAGGGGTTGCGACTGGACATTCGGTCGAAGATGTGCTGCGTTACTATACCGTCCTATGCCGATCTGGTACACATGTCGATGAGGGCCAAGCAGGACGTTGGTCGACTGGCACGTTCCCGCGGTACTGTGGTTACGAGACCGCGGCCAGATGTGCAGAACAGGCCGTTCCTTGGCAAGAGGCCTCGTACTGATTCACCGCCCAGGAATGCAGCGCCAGTATTCCCGATGCGGCGCCCAGGTGTGACCTACACATACTGCGGGAAACCGGGTCACACAGTTGAGAGCTGCTTCGGTCGAATGAGGGATAACGGTTTTCACCACCGCAGAGGATAGATCGCCCACGTCCTCTGGCCTTGACAGCCCCACCTCTGCGGGCTGCCCCAGCTCATCCATCATTCAGGCCTCCTGCATCACGCTTCAGGCCACCTCAACGGCCCATGGTTCCACAGTCGAACCGCCAGCAGCAGGCACGTGTACATGCTCTCACGACAGAGGAGACAGAGGCAGGACCTTTAGCACCTATGACCTTTGAGGTCACTGCGCATGTTCGAGGTATTCCAGTTTTCTTGTTGGTGGACACAGGGTCCACTACCTCCATCATTTCATGCTCAGCGGTTAAGCGCCTAGCTTTGCATGCGACTCCTACGAAGGGATTGCGCCTTACTACGGCTACGGGGACCTTTTCAGATGTCACACGGATGTGTGAGGCATGTTCGGTAGACTTGGGTAGCAGGATAGTGTTGGTTGACTTCATCGTCGCTCCATTGTGGCACTATGATATGATTCTCGGTATGGATTGACTCACGGAGTGGAGGGCAGAGATTGATTGCGACAGTCGGGTCGTGACAGCCTATGGACCTGACGGCACAGCTTTCACATTCCCCGTGCAGGTCAGTTTACCCTATCGCATCGAGTGCTACACTACTCTGTTGGAGCATGTTGATGGGCCGACGCTAGGAAACACACCAGTAGTCAGAGATTTTGCGGGTGTGTTTGCGACGATCCCGGGATTGCCCCCATGGCGGGAAATCGACTTCACTATTGACCTTACGCCTGGTGCGACACCTATCTCGTTGCCGACTTATCGCATGCCTCCATGTGAGATGGAGGAGCTGAGGGAACAGATCGACAAATTACTTGAGAAGGGCTTCATTCGACCTAGTGTGTCTCCTTGGGGTGCACCCGTGTTGTTTGTGAAGAAGAAGGATGGTTCACTGCGATTGTGTATTGATTACCGCAGGTTGAACTAGGTAATGGTGAAGAACAAGTATCCATTGCCCAGGATAGACGACCTATTTGATCAGCTGAGAGGAGCACAGTACTTCTCGAAGATTGATCTGCAGTCGGGGTATCATCAGTTACGCGTCAGGGATGAGGACGTGCAGAAGACAGCTTTCAGGACCTGTTTTGGGCACTACGAGTTCCTCGTGATGTCGTTCGGCCTTACGAACGCACCGGCCGTGTTCATGGACCTGATGAACAGGGTATTTCGGTCGTTCCTTTACCGATTTGTCATTGTATTCATAGATGACATCCTGATATACTCCACGAGTCAGGAGGAGCATGAGGAGCACCTGAGAGCCGTGCTTGATACCTTGAGGAAGAATCAGCTATATGCGCAGTATAAGAAGTGTGACTTCTGGAAGGAGGAAGTCAAATTCCTTGGACATGTGGTGTCCAAGGATGGGATAGCAGTGGACCTTGCTAAGGTAGCCGCGGTTCAGGAGTTTTCTGGGCCTAGCAGGATACTATTGACGCTTCGTTCGAGACTTCTCGAAGATTGCCAGGCCGTTGTCACAGTTGACACGGAAGGACCTGAAGTTCGCTTGGAATGAGAAGGTGGAATCAGCTTTTAAGGAGCTGAAGGATAGGTTGACATCCGCCCCTGTGCTAGTATTGCCAGAGCAAGGGGTTAAGTACACGTTATATACTGATGCGTCTCGCGTTGGTTTGGGTTGTGTCCTTATGCAGAAGGACAGGGTGATTTCGTATGCCTCGAGACAATTAAGGAAGAACGAGGAGAATTACCCTACACACGACCTTGAGTTAGCAGCGGTCATCTTTGCATTGAAGCTCTAGAGACATTACCTCTACGGAGAGGAGTTCGAGCTTTTCTGCGACCACAAGAGCCTTAAGTATATATTCACGCAGCGCGATTTGAATATGAGACAGCGCTGATGGATGGAGACCTTGAAGGACTTCAAGTTCGAGGTTTCCTACCATCCTGGCAAGGCGAACCTTGTGGCAGACGCGTTGAACCGCAAGAAGGCGATAGCATTTGCGGCTCCGCTGATGATAGCTGAATGGGACATGGTTGAGTTCGTGCGGGACTTTGAGCAGAAACTCACCGTGGAGGAGCCATTTGAGTGTGTCGCGCACGTACGGGTGCGACCACTTATTGATGATCAGATTATCGAGGCCCAGAAGGGCGATGCGTGTTCGATTGAGCTTCGGGAGCAGGCTAGCGATGACGAGGACTTCAAGTGGAGAGTCGGTACAGATGGGGGTCTACGATTCCGTGGCCGCCTATGCGTTCCTAATATTCCTGACTTGAGACAGGAGTTTCTCGAGTCTGCTCATAGTTCGAAGCTCGCAATGCATCCTGGTAGCACGAAGATGTACCAGGATATGAGACGGTCGTACTGGTGGGATAACATGAAGGCCCACATCGCTGAGTTCATTTCTCGTTATCTTACATGCCAGCAGGTCAAGGCAGAGCATCGCCGACCTCCTGGGCTGCTTCAGCCCATGCCCATAGCAGAGTGGAAGTGGGACTTCATCTCCATGGATTTCATATCAGGGCTGCCGAAGACGAGGAAGGGACACGATTCCATTTGGGTGATTGTGGACCGGTTGACCAAATCTGCCCATTTCCTCCCTATCAGAGTTATGAACTCTGCAGACGAGCTGGCTAGGTTGTACATCAGAGAGATCGTCCGTCTGCACAGAGTTCCTTTAGAGATCGTGTCGGACAGAGACACTCGGTTCACATCTATCTTCTGGACTCGTATCCAGGAAGCGATGGGTGTGAAGTTGAAGTTCAGTACGGCGTTTCATCCTCAGACTGATGGGCAGACAGAGCGGGTGAATCAGATTCTGGAGGATATGTTGCGGGCATGTGTGTTAGACTTCAAGGATAGTTGGGATGGCTGTCTTCCTTACGCAGAGTTCGCCTACAACAACAGCTTCTAGGCGAGTATTGGTATGGCACCATATGAGGCCCTGTATGGTCGTCCTTGCAGAGCACCGCATTGCTGGGCTGAGGTTGGCGAGCGTAGCTTGATTGGCCCAGAGTTGGTTCAGACGACCTCAGAGAAGATCGACATTATTAGGCGTCGACTTCTCACAGCCCAGAGCAGACAGAAGAGTTATGTCGATACGAGGCGGCGACCGCTTGAATTCGAGGTCGGGGATCATGTGTTTCTTCGAGTTTCCCCTATGAAGGGAGTCCTTCGGTTTGGGAAGAAGGAGAAGCTCACACCGAGGTTTATCGGTCCATTTCAGATACTGGATCGAGTGGGTGATGTGGCGTATCGTCTCGCTTTGCCCACACCACTTGCAGCTGTACACAACGTATTTCATGTTTCTATGCTGAAGAAGTACGTTCCTGATCCTTCGCACATCATCAGATAGGAGCAGGTGCAGCTGAGCAAGGATGCTACATATGAGTTGCGTCCGACGCGTATCCTTGACAGGAAGGAGCAGGTACTGCGCAGCAAGGTGATTCCGCTCGTGAAGGTACTGTGGACTCATCATACTGAAGAGGAAGCTACTTGGGAGACCGAGGCAGAGGTTAGAAAGAACTACCCTCAGATTCTCGAGGAGTACGAAAAGGTACAAATTTCGAGGACGAAATTTTTGTTTAAGGGGGGTAGATTGTAACGACTCAGAAATTTCCGTACTCTGACTCGAGTACCACCTCGACCAGAAATTAATTAGGATTAAATCCTTTAGAAATTTAACAAAGTTAATTAAGTGCAAAACTCGATTAGCCATGGAATCCGTTGGGATCGCTTTAAATACGATCTGCAAGACCCAAAACTTGCAAAATCAGTGACTCTAGGTTACCCTAAAGTTTAGAGCCAAACTCATTACCCGGCTGCTCTCGGGAATGAAACGAAACTTCGTATTAGGTCTAGATCGCACATCGGAAGTCCGATTAATACGAACTTAAGGAACTAGGACCGCCTCACTGGGCTTGACAATCATCTCAAAAATCAGGTCCAGCCGATGTCCCACGGCCATTCGTTTGGATCCGGAGCGAGGGAGTGTGAAAAACACTATTCCCTTTATAAAATAAATATCTGGAATAGTGATCTGGCACCATTCGCTTGCGCATCAGTATTAAGCAACCAGACCGTCAGAATTAGACCAAATTACACCATCGGATCAGGAAAAATTTCAGGAACATTTACATGTACTTGGAATTTCGGATCGTGGCCCACTGACCGTTGAACTGAAAGTGGTCCGCCATTTACGATCTGGGATTCCGACTGGAATGAAAACTCAGGGGATCATGGATCCGGTGATGGTGAGCTCAAGTCCGATCGCACGCGAAAAAGGGGCCGCCAGAAGTACCCTTTTTAGACAGAACTGGCCCGTTTTGGATATAACCTAAGTATATCTTGACTTAAGGTCTATTTCGGTTATGTTCTAACCTATATAAGGACCTTAAACCCTCCCCTATGCAGCCCATACGAATTTGGGAGAAAATCCTAGCAAGGAGAGATAGAAAAGAGAGAGAAAGTGAGAGAGAAGTGGGAGATCTTCCCTGCCCCTTTTCCCTGCCATTCTACAAGTCACACCGCCCTATTCTAGGCGCTTTTTCGGCATTCCCGACGTCACTTATAGGTAAGAAAACCCTAACCCTAAACTGATCTAAGGTTGGGAGAGTTCCAAGTGATGAAATAGCTAACCTATTTCCTTCCCTAGGTTACCTAGTTGCGGTACACGGAAGCTAGACAAATCTAGCGGGTTCCTTACGCTCCAACGGCTTAAGGTGAGGACTTTAGGTGTATAGGTTATGGTTTTCAAGGCTTTCAATGCCGGTTAATGATTTATTCATGACATGAGTGCTATTTCACATGCAAATAGTGTCGTCTGTTTTCCGTTTCAATTAGAGATGAACTATATAGGATTTTGCCTAATCTATGTGTATGTTGAAATATTTGAAAATGTTTGGAATTTGTAATTGTGCTTAACATGTTTATTTGTCGTAAATATATGCCTAATACATGTGTAACAACTCCTTAGCGAAAGGACTTGCCCAAAATCACTCCATGGCAAAAACACACTATATGTGCTAAAAGTGTGTAGCCTAAGTGTTTGTGAAAATGTTTCAATGTACATGGAACTTGTATCCATGCATGCCATGATCATTCATCATGGGTACAAGTACACGGTAGACGAGGCAGCCCTCTAGTGGAAGGATTTGGTCTAACACATGTACGATATATCATACATCACGTGATATGATGTATGTAATCTATGTGTTTGTAAAGATGGTTGAATGTGCTAGTGAGCATCTAGCACACTTGTATGTGGATCGAGATACAAATCTCGATCACTTTAATGGTGTGAATGATTTCCTACATGTATGCTTCCTTGTAAATCCGGTTTAAGTATGCATGAATTGTGTTATGAAATCATGTTTGTATGGAAATATGCTTGACTTTAGATTTCTGTTTCATAACATGCTTAGGTGCTTGAAATTCTTCTATGATGGAATACATTATAGTGTGATGTCTCAGATGAGTACATGATTCAATTGCTTGGGATTGGGGCTATGAGTTAGTCCAGGCAGTCGGTAATGGAATGGAATTCGTGGTTGAGATTCTTTCACCACGTAGGACGTGTTAGGCGAACCCGAGTCGTGCATCGGTTGGCGGCAGTGGTTAGGCCACGCGAAGCACTTGCGCTTCATGTCGTTTAATGGATCGTGCGCTCGAGCTAGCCGAGCTCGTCAAGTAACCCGATCTGTCTTATGTATGTTCACCATGTTTGGTCGCCTCTATTTGAACCTAGGGTACCAAACTTACCAATGGAATCCCGTTAACCATGGTACCTCGATCCGCTAAGACTCATGAGCCGGGTATGGTGGTATGGAACACTGTGGTCGAGCTGTCGGCCTACGCTGGGGTTTCGTGGTGTTGCGATTGCGTCAGCCCGAGCCTCCCCGTAGTGACCATTGAGCAAATAGACTCGTGAGCCGATTATGGTGGTATGGGACACTATATTCGAGCTGTCGGCCTACATTGATAAGGTGATGGGGGAGCGGTGCAACGATTGCGAGTAACAGCCCTGGCAGCCCTTTATAGTGACCTCGAGCGTACTCTGAGTCTACGTGGAGGCGACGACCCTTCCGTAGTGACAGGAGTACATACTAGGCCTGTATCAGCTTAGTGATGAACCGTTAAAAAGGTGATGGGGGAGTGGTGCAACGATTGCGAGTAACAGCCCTGGCAGCCTTTGCAGCGACCTAGAACTACACTTCGTATGAGATTACCTAGGATTGACGACCCTAGAATGGATCATGTTTGGGAATAATACAAGGGAGGTACCTTAGTTTCCCAATCCTGTTGTTTGAAATGGACTAATAACAACTCGGTAATCATGTTCATCATCGCACTGCATGTGCCTGGAAGATGTGGAGCACTGAGGAATGTATGCATGCTGCGGACGTAAGATGGTGTCGCATGAGGGAGAACGTCAGTGAAGGCATGCACGCATAACTGCATTTCATACTTGCATAAATAAGAGTCTTTAGGATTGTTTGTTTGTATTGCTTTATCATTACCGCTTGACTGAATTGATAACATGTTAACCCATGCTCTATTGTTCCACTGAGTTAGCTACTCACTCCCACGTTACGGGACGGTGTTCTAGACACCCATCAGACCCGGACCTAGATGCAGGTATAGACGGGTCGACAGAGACTGAGCCTGATTTCGAGGATGATCAGGAGGAGTACTCATACATGCAGTACGCTGGTGGTTTCTTATAGGCTGGCCAGTGATCGCGGGACTTCGGGATCGATGTTTCCAGTTGTATATTTTGATATTTTGTTTTAGAAACAACACATGTATATGTATACTCAGTTAGTGTTCATACTCTGGAGGTTGAGATGGTTGTTATACCTTACATACATTATATATGAATTTTCAGTCTTCCGCTTGCCTTTTTGAAATTGTTCTGGAGTATGAATTACTGTTTTGGATTAATCTCATTCATGTTTATTGTACTAACACAGCCAACATTCAATCATACTAATTTATGTTGCATAAGTGATGTTTTGGAACTCGGGAGTTGAGTTATGCTCGACCCCCGATTTTCAGGGCGTTACACAAGTATTACCTGAAGCTACAAAGAAAAAGAAAAGAAAGAACAAAAGAACAAAAGAAAGACATTTTATGAGGACAGTTACTGCCTTCCTCACCTAGCTGAAAGAGGGGGGTCGGTTTCCCTGTTTTCCTCCTCACCCTTTCCTCACTCTCTCTCTCTTGCTTGTGGTGCTACTATGGGTCCACACTGACCTGACTCAGCCCAGTTTCTCATGGCTGAGATGGTGCAAGGTGCACTGAGTTCACCCAGTCGGCTCACTGCTCACGGCCACTTTCTTTCTCCTCTCTACACTCTTTCTCCACTCTTCTCTCTCTCTCTCGGAGCGAATCCCTAGGTCCACAGGGCCCTTTATATAGAGGGAGAGAGAGAAGAGGAACGACTGAGATTTCTCTTATGGCGGACGGTCGAGATCACACCAGCTATTGTCTTTCCCAGAGCGGTAAGTCCTCTGTTTTTCTCTTGCAAGAGCATTGCTTGGCCGTTTTTGGCAAAGAGGGAGGGCATGCTTCAGCTAAGAGATGGACGGTTGAGACTGCACGATCAAACCGATCGTGAGCCGTCCATCCGATCCCATCATGGCACCACCTCTCGGACGCCTTCTACATGCAATGCATTGGACGGTGGTAGCCCATCTCTTCCGTTCGTTTACAAGGAGCCGAACGACTATACGGTTTGGTTGAGTTGGACCCCACGGAGAATTTGAGCGGCTCAGATGGCTCGAAAAGTGGCCATGGTAGGCCACCTAAGAGCTCGAAGATCGGCCATTTGGACTCTGTTTTAGCGGTTTCTCTTCCCTTTTCAAAAGAGCTCGGTCAATGCACGTTTGACCGGGCTAACCGTTTCAGTGCACCGCGTGCACAAATGCATGGGATGCACATGCACACAGTATGAGTCCCACCGGGATGATCCTGATAAATCTGATCCATTCAAATACCTTGTAAGTAGTCATGGGGTGCGTATTGGCCTAATTTTTAGCGGGCACGAGGCCCAGGTGGGCTGTACCACTCGCCCCTGGCCCCATTTAGCCCCATGACTACTATCCTCAACGGTTTATTGGGGTCTTAAAGCAAAATGGGTGCTCGGTTGGCTATTTATTAGCCCTCGAAGATTGTTTCACCGCCTATTGCTATGGTTAGTCGAGTTGAAACTATCTGGATTTGAGGCGTCTAAGCAAGGTTACCTTCTAGATTATCATGGGGTGCATTCCAGCTTCTGGGGCCTCTGATGGGTGACCCTTAGTGGTGCTTGGAAGTCCCGCCTGCATAAGTTGTGTTCAAGCTAATTGATTAATCCAATTTGATTTAGGTTGATGTGGGTTTAAAAAGGGTAACACCCGTGTACCAAAGGTACGGGGTGTTACACTGACGACATGTTGATGAAGACCAAATATACACGAAAAACAATGACGATGGTGAAGCTATGATGGAGGTGATCAGAGATGAAACTTGGAGCTATGGTTCATGAATGGAGATTGAAGCCATGGTGGAGACTGTTATAAGATGTTTTAAATCTGTACATGAAGCAGGTGTTCAATAGATCGACCACCTCGGTTGATTCATCGAGTAAACTTTGAATTATACAGATTGCTCTCTGGATAGTTTTAGACAATCCCGATTGATCGAATTCTCGAGTTGAATGATCGACAGAATTTAGAAAATATTTATAAACTCTCTCGATAGTTTTGAGTATGTTCGATTGATTAAACATGTGGGGTTCGATAGATCGAGGATTTCTTGATTGCTGTCGATCGATGCTTTGATTAACGGTGCGTACGATTTTGCATAAGTACACGATCAGTTTCCTATTCCGGGTGATATGCTATATATGTGGGTGTAATTATGGGATTATGTGATTCCGATCAGGGCTTAAACATTTTTAGGGTTTGAGAGGAGAAATTGAGGGTTTTTTGATATGTAAGTTCTTATATTTTCTCATAACTTGTTATTCATAGTGATTCATTGTTGCTTTGTGCTATGTTTTTTCCCTACGAGAGTTTTTTTAACGTAAAAACTCATGTGTTCTTTGTATTTGTGATTGCTTGAGTGCATTTATCTTTTGACTATTTGATCTGAATTCAAGGTTTGCTTCCACAGCTTTCCCAACATACCTTTGTAACCAAAACCCATGTTAGCTATGTCTATTCATTATAACTATCAAGCAACTATTACTAGGGCTAAAAGTAAGATTTACAATGGTAAAAGTAGACACATTAGACTGTGAAACAATATTGTGAGACATTTGTTAAATGATTGATTCATAGCTGTTAATTTTATGAGACTAGAAAAGAAGTTAGCAGATCCTCTGAACAAATGGTTATCTAAATGATTAGTCATGGAAACGTCGAAGAGACTGGGTCTCAACTTAATAGTATGAGCTACCAATGTCAGCAATCCAACCTATACAAGTAGAGATCTTATGCGAAAGGTTTAATAGATAAATAACAAGAGACGAGGAGACTGAGAAACAATGCAAAAAACTTTCTCATTCCTATGGTGTACTCAGTGCAAGCAATAACGTGAGGGATGATGAGTTTTGAGCTTTTAATGAATCTGTAATCATATATGGTGGGTTATTCAATTATTGTGTACACTTAATACAATTCACCTATATGAGTATGGAAGTGGAGCCGCTTCATATGGGAATATATAAGCCGATTCTCTAAACCACTTATTAAAATTCAAGTAAAGGTGAATGAGCAAAACACACCAAACTGCATAACCAACTATAGCGGAAAAGTTGTGTGAGTGACATCTATAATCATTTATGCTTCAAGGTTCAGGTTAAAGACAGATAGTCACCTAATTCCTATAAACTTTTCTTGCTTACTCTAAATGTCGATTAAAATTTGATAGACATCGACATTGTTACACAACTCGCCTATCTTAGATTGAAGTGTTTTGAATTTAAAACATGTGGGGGATTGTTGTATTTAAAATCAATTTTTAAATTAAAAAATATGTTTCAAATTAAATTTTTTTTCTTATTTCTTTTGATTTGTAAAAGTTACTTTTCCTTTTAGTGACTCTCTATCTCATATTGAAAATGAGAATTACAATTTCATGTTTATAAGATGGGACTTTTGTATAGGGCTTGAGCCCCTTTTAGGGGGCATGCGAATTTGATCACGTGGGGGCTATGCCATTACCCCTAACCTCTGCCTTTGACATACGTGCGTGCGCTAAGTCGAGCCAAATCGTGCCGGGTCAGGTCTATATTTAGGTTTGGGTCTAGGTTTATGTGCGGGCTGAGAGTACACTGGCATCAACGATTTTGCTCCAAGTGTATACATGCACTTTTATTTTTGAAGATTTTCAAACTATAGATGCATCTCTTCGAGTGGTCGCACTAGTTAGGTTTAAACCCAATGAACTTAATCTATTTTAAACAATGCTTTGAGCATCCAATCGAAGTCAATGAAAGGGCTTATGCTTTAAGTATCTAATCGAAGTCCTTAAAATGGCTTACTCCTAATCCATTTTATTCATTCACAACAAAATTGATTTCTCTCTCTTTTTGCTTCTTCAAACAATTTCTAAGTTCTTTGCAACTGAGTTTACCGCCCATATACACCAAGTGCACTATTGGAACCGAATCATAGTCGTTATACCTTAGAAGGTCATGTTGTGAGAAAAGTCTTCACCGCCTTCGACCGGTCGTGGGATTGCTCGACCGGTCGTAGGGGTCCTCACGATCGGTCGTGGCTCGCTCGACTCAAAGTCTAGCGATTTGGGATTTTGGTGTCCGGGCCCTTCGACCAGTCGTAGGGATTGTTCGACCAGTCGTAGCTCCCCTTCGACTAGTCGTAGGTTACGCAGATTCGTTCCGCGATTTTGCAGATTGCGAAAATCCGTGTCCTTTCGCAATTGGGATGCGGAGGGGAAGTTGCCTAAACTATAAATAAGTGTTCCTAGGGTTTTTCTAGATAATGTGAAAGTATTCTAAGGCTTCCTAAAGGGGTTCTAAGGAAATCAAAGGGTATAGCAAGGGTGAGATTCGAGGTTGTTCGAATCGGGTAAGTCCTCTCTCTTTGTAATTTCTGTTTCATAGTGGAGATTTGTCGCTTTGTGTCGTGGTTTTTTCCCGGAAGGATTTTCCACGTTAAATTTATGTGTTCTCTTGTGTGTGCTTGGTGCCATTGAATTGCTATCTTAGATCTAGATTTGTGTGATTCCGCAGGCCAAAATCTCAACAGGTTAATTACACGTCTATTGCACTTGGGATGCGGCCGAGAAGGACTAATGTAGTTTCAGGTTGAGTGACTCGGTAACACCTCAACTCAAAACAATAATTCTTCTTAATTCATTTTAATTTTTCTATTTATTTTAATTTATATTTTTGAATTTCTGACTATTGTGTTTAGCACCTTAATAGAACAAGATCACCTTGCAATCTGTGTCCGGCTTGGTCCCAATGGTTATTGAATGGACGGTCGAAAATGACGGTTGGGCATTGCACGTGTTATTCAAAAGCTTTATTAAAAGCATATTAAATATAAGTAGTCAAGCCTGATTATTAGGCCACAAGATCTCAAAAGTGTGGCCCACCTGATGGAAAGCATGGACGCCCCGCACTTATGCCACATGCACGTGTCCCAACGTGTACAAGGGCAGGTGCCTACGCGCCTGTAGGTTTAAAAAACCTCGTGAGTGAAATATCCAGGGTCGTTGGGGTGGAAACGGACTAGCTACTCCAGTACTCCCCCTGCCACCATCCCGGTGGCTTATGTCGGTGCTCTGTGGTCCCACTATAATTTATGTGTTTCATCCATTCCGTTCATCCATTTTTAAAGATCATTTTGGGGCTCGATCCCAAAATTTAAATCTAAGGTGGATCACACCACGGGAAAACAATAGTGATTAGATATCCACCATTAAAATCCTCCTAAGACCTACTGTACTGTTTATTTGAGTTAAAATCTGTTGATTAGGTCATACAGACCCAGATGAAGGGAAAAAACAAAGATCAGCTTGATCCAAAAATTTTATAGCCCCCAAAAAGTTTTGAATGGTCGACGTTCATTCAATACTGTTTCCTGTAATGTGGTCCACTTGAGATTGAGATATACCTCATTTTTTAATCTCTTATTATAAAATGATTTATAAAAATAGATGGACAGCATGAATAAAACACATACATCATGGGGGGGCCACGGAGCACCGACCACCAGCCATTGGTTTGTGGCAGGGGGAGTAGCCAATCCATTTCCCGTTGTGGTGGTGCCATTTTTGGATAGAATGGCCCACTTACGTGGCATGTGGACCACTCCAAAAAACCTTTGATATGATCCAACCCAACCAAAAAGATAAAAAGGCCCGAAGAGCTTTGATATATTTCTAAAAGCAAAAGTCACCTATGAAATCTTTTTCCACCAGCTAGCTCACCTTCTCTTCCCTCCTTTTGGAATTTGAAGTGAGAGATAATACCGTACGAGTTGGAAAACCAATTTATGGTACACCCACCTTTCAGAAGCACACGTGGCAGTATCATTCACCAATCAGGACCGTCCATCTTCTTTATTCTACAATGGATGTATTATGTTTAAAATATGAAATCTATTAGGTAATCATATCCATCAATTTCAGTGTTAACCATTCTCGTTTGCTACCATTTCTTTGAGGGTCACTGATCACGTGGACAGGATAACACTACCCATCTGTATTTCGAGCCATTTGATGGACGGTCCTGATTGATGCATCAGCTCTACTGCATCATTTCCCATGTTCGAAATTGATGGTGGGTAAAATGATTAGAAAGATAAAAACATCACTTAATTACATTGCTAAACCTCTTTTAATCATGCTTAACAGCCTTCTAAGATACCATATCTTTCTTTGAGTCTAGATTACAATGTGCTTTTGCTACAGCATACGAAAATTATTGCAGCTCATCCATGGTACACGTGGCTAAATGCCGTACATGTAATCGAGACCGACCGTGTTGCACTAACCCACCGATCGCAACGTACGTTCTAGTTTCGCCTTTTGAATTTAAAATGCTGAATATTTCTTTTACCCGTCCATTTTATGGACACAAATCCCTTGGCTAAGATTATCCCATCTTTGGTGATTTTTAGATATTCTGAATATCCACAGTAAATTCCAAGATGTGGACAATATGGATTAACTTGCAACTTTGCCACGTGTTCTATCGAGAGAGCTTCCATATCATAAGGAATGAAGGGTAACTCACATTTTAGTCATCAGAGCCAGATACACCCCTTCATCCTACTCTTTTTGATAGACACATTCTTTAATTCTACTTTTAACATGAAAAAGTAAAAAGAAATGAAGTTTAGTTACCATAAGTAAAGAAAAGGGGATTCTCTTAGAAGGGTGGGTGAACATATCAATCCCATCTTCTAATTCTGCTTCTTGTAGAATCCAAGGCAAGTCATGTCCTTTCATTTTCAAAAGAGGGAGTTTTTTATACTCCGGCAGCATGTAACCCTCATACACGGGCTTTAAAAACTTGTACACTTGTCATATATTACTTCTAATTAAACCGACTAAACTGTCAAAACTACTGTATTTAACTTACCTTCTTACTATATCGGATTTTCTGAACAAAACCAACCTCTGATTCGTAGACATTTGCTTGTTGAAATAAGACCGTTGGATATTTTACATTTTAAACCGTCTAAAAATGTCTATCAATCCGATAAGAAAAAAGTAAAAAAAATATACTTTTTTTAATTCAAACAGATATAAAATGGGACCCATAATTTGGACGGTTTATTTAGATTATTCGTCTGCCACGTAAGCAATTTAAAAGAAATTTCTAAGTGCCTGAGTATCATCCATACACTATACCTGAGTATCAAAATTTTCTCCTTTCGGGAAGTGGGCCCATGAGAAGATGGCATGTCCATATCTCATTCTCCATTTGGTTAGGACCATCGGGTGTCATTCTCCGCCAGATATGGCAATTTTCATGGCCCACTGAAATAGACCCGTGTGAAGATCTCAACCACTCAATGGTCCATGATTGTCTCGGGGACATGCTGCGGTAGTAGAGCGGGTTTATACAGCACACATCCCAATGTTAACAAGTCGATCGGAACCGTCCGTCTGGCTTTCCAGACTGTGGGAGGCAAATAGTTCAAAATACACGTCGATCAGATGATCCTAGCCATAGGATCAGTGACCTTGAAAGCGATAGAAGTAAGCGAACAGGGTTCCTTGGCTGGCATTCTCCATGGATCGGATTGACTATTACGTGTGAGTTCTTAAAAATGGGCCATCCATGATTGGTACCACTAGATGGATGGTTCTGATAAATGCATAACACTGCCACGTGTACTATAGGGAGATAGTTCCACATGGACGTTAGCAGGAAGTTCCTGCCTGGGATGGTAGGTGGGCCCCACTGTGATGTTTAGAGAAATCCACTCCGTCCATCTGTTTTTCCTGATCATTTTATTACAAGAGACCAAAAACCAGGTGGATCCGGTACTCAAACGGCCATACAAGAGGAAACAGTGGGAATTCAGTGGCCACCGTTGAAACATTTGTACGGACACAAACGTTTCGTCTCAGGATAATTCATCCCAGTGGTAATGATCTTATAAACGGTTTGGATGATATAAAAAAATCAAGGTGGACCCCAGGAAGATTTCAATGGTAGGCAACTCTTTCCCCACTTTTCCCTCTTGTATGGCCTCTCTGAGTTTTGTATCCACCTGATTTTTTGTATCTTGTAATAAAATGATCCGAAAAAACGGATGGACGGAGTGGATTTCTCGCAAACATCACTGTGGGGCCCACCTAACATTCCAGCGCATGAACTCCCTGGGCAAGGCTTTAGCAGGAAATCCCCATCCGTCTACCATATTCCATTTTGACAACCCTGGTCTTTTCTGGGAATTTTTTCTTTTATGTCATGGACACTATATCTAAGTCTTCTTGCATGTTTGGAATTGGGTTTTCCATTTCAAATCATGATCTGTTTGGATTCTATTCTGGAAATTCGATTTGAAATAGAAATTTGTAATTTTTGGTGAGACCATGATTGAAAAACAGAGAAAAGATAAGAGTACAGTAGCTGTAACATAAGTTAGGGTACATCCATTTCTTTTCGTCCAAATAGTCATATATCTAGATCATCCTATCCGTACAAAATGATGGAAATACCATGATTATCATCTGATGCAAAAATCAGGAACGTCCGCTTGTGAAAAAGGAGACAACATCAACGATAATGGACAGCCGATGGTGTGACTTAGTGTACTTTTTTCGACCGCCCAATGACTTGGTGTACTTGATTTTAGCACCATGTAATCAAAATGGTGGGGCCCACCATTTGTACGGATATATATTCTATGTACATGATTCTTGGCTGGAAACACGTGGGTATTACAGCTTATGTTACAGCCGCTGTATCTGATAGCTTCTCTTGAAAATATGGGGAGAATTTCGATAAAACAAAGATGGGAACTAGCTGGAACTCACTATGGTGTTGCAACTCATCCAAATTACACGTGGCATGCATGCCGGCTGATATGGACCGTCCAAATCATGGGTCTCTGGTGTGGATGGAGCAGGGCCTAGACATTATGGGAGCGGATTAGGTGAGACCCCCGACTCACCCAAAATGGTGCAGCCCTTACCGTGGGGCCCACCTTGATGTATGCATTCTGTATCCGCTCCGTCCATCCGTTTTTCCAGATCATTTTAGCCGATTATCCCAAAAATGAAGTAGATCCAATTATCATGTGGACCGTACCATAAGAAACAGTGGAAATTGACTACTAGTGGGCCATAAAAGTTCTGGATCAAGATAACGTTTGTTTTTTTCCCTTCATCCAGACTTATGTGACCTTATCAACAGATTGGATTACCAATAAACACTACAAAAACATTAAGCTGTGCCCTAAGAAGTTTTTAATGGTAGGACGTTCAATCACCACTGTTTCGTATGGCATGGTCCACCTGATAATTGGATCTAATTCATTTTTGGCCTGATTCCTTAAAATGATATGAGAAAACGGATGGACGAAGTGGATACAGAATAAATACATCAAGGTGGGCCCCACGGTAAGGCCGTACACTATACTAGTCGGAAGATCCTGGCGGTTGCATCACTGACCATCAAATGGAAGGTTAGAAAGAGATTATAGAGGTTCAAATTCAATGGGAAAATAGAGATGGTTAAGATCAGCTAATTAGTGTTGTTTGGGGCCTTGCTCCATATACAACAAGGCCCAGTTTTCTGGACGCCCTAGATTTGCGTTCATGTCCGCCACGTGGAAGGTGAAAGCTTACCGATATGTGCGGATTGGATGTGTCTTCTAGGCTTGTAGCAGCAAGAAAGCAACATGATCCGACGAAAATAAGACTGGATATATCTATATTTAATCCCAGCCGTCCTGCGGCAGTCTCGAGGCACATGAACGTTGGTGCACACTACTGGTTTTAAACACATGAATAGACAATCATCCATCTGGACCGTCCATTATATTTGGCGTTTTCTATGCCACCTCTTAAAAATCTATATAATCAGCGGAACTTTCCACCTGATCATTACCATAAGTTGAAATGTATGGATCAAAACGGTCCAGCGTTCGGAAGGTTTTGCATTCTCTGATAGCCCTCGGTTTCTTTTAATGGACCAGAAATAGTTAAGAGAAACCAATCTACGGTTCAGATAAGAGATTAGATTTTACATGTGTGGTGTAATCTGAGATGCACCGATAGCCTCAATACACACGCGGAACCACCAAGTTATGATCTCCAAAATTTGTGAACGTGGCATGCTTCACCCAAGACGGTTCGGCCCTTACCGTGGGGCCCACCTGGATGTATTTATTATATATCTACGCCGTCCATCCGTTTTTCCAGATCACATTAGGCATTATCACAAGCATGAAGAAGATCGAATTATCATCCGGACCATAACGTAAGAAAGAGTGGTGATTAACAGTCCTACCATTATAAACTTCTTAGGGTGCATCTTATTGTTTCTGTAGTGTGTATTTACCATACAATCTCTTGATAAGGTCACCTAAGCCTGGATGAAGGGAAAAAGAAATATTAGCTTGATCTAAAACTTATGTGGTACATTAATGGTCAATCAACCGTGTTTCTTATGGTATGGTCCAATTGATATTGGATCTACTTTATTTTTAGGATAATGACAAAAAATGATATGGAAAAACGGATGGACGGCGTGGATAGATAATACATACATCGATGTGGGCCCCACGTTTACCCCACCGTAAGGGCCGCACTGTCTTGGGTGAGGCCGGTGTCTCACCTAATCCGCTCTGACCCATTGGCTCGCTCAAAACGCATGCTGATCGGGCAATCTCGACCTTCCGTATGATGTCTCTTCCCACCCTGCGTGCTAAGGGCGTGTTTGGGCGATGGGATTTGAAGGGATCAGGTGGGATGGGCTTCGTATGTTCCGGTGCCAATTTCACTCAATGTTACGGAAGAATAGAAAAGGTTGGAATTAGATTAGATGGAATTGCATGGGTCTCGTGCCAATTTTACTCAATGTTAGGAAGTTGTGTAGGTCCCACCATGATGTGTGGGCTATATTCACACCGTCCACTCATTTTTTGAGATTATTTTAGAGCATGGGCCAAAAAATCAAGTAGATCTAAAACTCAAGTGGACCCCACCATAGAAAGAAACGGGGATTGAATACTTACCGTTGAAAACTTTTTTGGGCCCACATAAGTTTTGGATCTACCTCATTTTTAGGCCATCCTATAAAATGAGGTTACAAAATAAATGAATGGTTTAGATATAACACACGTGTGTTATTCTAATTAATTTCAAATAATGGTAGGTATATCCATTCAATGCACCACCGTATTACCAACAAAAGCATGACATTAATTATCCCTGGGTAATAATTATGTTTTTGAATCCCATCCCACGTGATCCCTTCTAATCCCACCGCCCAAACACGCCCTAACGAGAGAAAAAGGAAAAATCACACGTATGGAGAGATCCGGGCCCTGTACCAGGTGGGCCCCACGTGACAATATGCTGTCAGAGGTGGACACGGGTATGATCCACCCAGCGCGTGGTTCACGGACGCGGATTGAGTACTAGTACCACCGGGACCTAGCTGGAGACGGACGGTCGGGATCTATGGGCCCACCGTGATGTATATGTTTCATCCACACGGTCCATCCATTTTTACAGATCATTTTAGGCCACGATCCTAAAAAGGAGGTAGATCGAAGGCTTAAGTGGACCACATATCAGGAAGCAGCGGTGAAAATGAATCCTACCGTTGAAACCTTCCTAATGCTCACATAATACTTATTTGCTATCCAACTCGTTGATAATGTAATACGAAGGTAAAACATAAATATTATCTTGATCCAAAACTTCCCATGAAGTTCTCAACCCACTGCTTCTTGTGCTGTGGTCCACTTGAGCGATGATCTTCCTCCTTGATGGGGTCATGCCATAAATTTATCTGTCAAAATGGATGAACGGTGTGGATGCTCCTGATGGGGGGTAATACCCTATCCGCGTCCTTCGTTCACCCTAGGAGGCCCGTTTGGGAGCGTGGATTTGAAACCCAGTGGATTCGCAACCCCCAGGATTGGAAACCCCTGGATTGGCAATACTCTCGATGTGTTTGGCACACTGGAGTGTGAATCAACTTTAATTCAAAATACCTGTACATGACATATTTGTAGGGGTTTGAATTTAATTATTAAATCAACTTTAATATCCTCAATTAGTAAGATATATAATTTTTAATACTATGGCTGTGATAAGCCCGCTAAAATATCTATTTAGCCTAAAAAGGATGAAATTCCAAGTCTTAGATGGACCGCAAGCACAAGATCATGTCTAAGTGACTAACCAACGATTTTTAATCGTTGATTAATATGGACAATGTTTGGACGGTATTGGATAATATTTGGACGGTGCTGATCTACATGAACAATGTTTGGACGGTGCTGATCATTGTTAGTGGTCCATGTGCCCAGTAGAATGATAGTATACTGTGACATACATTTATACCTGCAACTATTGAAATGATTGCGGGTGTAATCCAAGCTCTCACCGTGGATTACAAACCCCTCTTTGAGGGGATTGGAAACCCCTGGATTGGTAATCTCCAGTTGCTTTATGCTGCCAAACAACCCAGGGATTTGAAACCCCTCTAATCCCCTCCAATCCAAGGTGCCAAATTGACGGGCACTGTCGCCTAGACAGTGGATGCTCCTGATCCCTCACAAGTGTGCAAATTGGCACGTGCATGTCGCAATTGACCTATTCCACCTCTCTCCTCTTTATGTATCTAACGGTCGTAAATGAGAGAGTTATCCGATCAATGTGTAGTATCCAACGGGGATTACATGAAGGACGGTCCAGATCTCACCTCCGCATGCCACGTGTACATGATTTTTAGGTAACAAAGTCTCTCGGTTAGGCTGGAAAACAACAACTTTAGATGATTAAAGCTGTCGGTCCTAGGGAAACAGACAGTGGTGAAATACGGGAAAGAAACAAGGGTCGGGAAATTATTACTGCATTCACTCGCATGAGATGAATAGAGAGCTTCTCATTATATATACTGACGTGACATAATTTTGCAAGATCTTTTCCATTCCACATGTACATCTTACCGTAAATGTGTGATGCCATAAAAATCAGATTGGTCTGATAATCAGAATATCCACACTTCAAATGATAAAATTGGACGTCTAAGAAAAGATCACCCCAACACACATGTTTGGTCCACTTGATGTTAGGTCCAGGTCCTGATCAAGGTGATCTGTACATAGTGAGTGGACCAGGCGCGGTGGGATTACAGTAGGCACTCATCTGGTGGCCACGACGCAAAAATAGACGGTTCACATTCATTTTCTACTAAACCGTATGATTATGTGGACACTTGTTTTGATTGAAGTCGAACTTTCTGGCTATTTTTCATTTTTACCGTCCATTTGAGATCATGAAGCAGACATTTAGGATCATTTTTCCAGCATAGTTAGTATTAAACTATCAATACGCATCTTTACCATGAATGGACGGTTTAGATTGACTTACAAAAAACTAGGCATATATTGCTGGTTGCGTGTGTCTGGATCATCCTACTCTGCATGCGTGTAGCTCCCTCGCAGTCCTGAACTCGAAGCGCAGACCGCGTGTTGGGATCGTGGGGCCCACTGAAAAAGCGCTCTGTGGGGCCCACAGTAAACGGGCACGGGCCTGCCCCTCGGATCAATTATTACCCGCCTGCATCCACCGCTTCTCCAGTCAGACTCCACCGACTCTCATTCGTTTTGCCCCACTGGCTCGGCTCGGCTCGGCTGGATCGAGTCTCCTATTCCTGGCATCGCCCTTAACTATAAGGCACGCATGGTGCGCACTGCGCCAGCGCCGAAAGGCGCCGCGGGAGCTCAAATTTCAAAGAGGAAATCTTTGATACTCCAGCAAGTACGACGGATGATACGCCGGCTCTTGAAAATTGCCTCGTGCGCACTGCTTGCTAAAGCTTTGTTGATGGACGGACGTGATTCTAATTTTTGTGCAGTTGTACTTTAATCCAAACTGATGATTTAAAAGAGCCTGTTTGGAATACAGGATTAGCTAGGATAGAATTGGATTAAGTGGAATTAACTATTATTGTACAATAATTATGTCTGGAAATACCATCTAATCTATGTTGGGGATCAAATTCTTTTTTTAAGAAAAAGATTGAATTAAGGAAAACCTGTCTTTGGTGGACCATTAAATTATAATCAACTGACTAAAATTCACAAATATGCATATACTTGGTGAACCATGGAATTGTAATCAATGGATCACATTTCACAATTGATGGAACTCAATTATCACATATAAAGAGGGTATCTGGATAGACAATTCCAATTGATCACATTTCACAATTGATGTAACTCAATTATCACATATAAAGAGGGTATCTGGATAGATAGTGTGGATAAAATACGGGAAACAATATGAAACTTGTGGATGTAGTGAATTTTGAAATCCACCAAATATCCTCTTGTATATTTTGTTAGGATTGGATTATATGTATTCGATTAATCTAATTATTTTCATTGTTTCCAAACACCGGATGAAATTTATATTAAACTAAATGTAATTCCATAACACTTAATTATTGTTATTGTTGATGTAGTATCTGGCTCACCCCCTTCGCTACTTCGAGACCTGCACAGGAAGAGGACAATGGAAACCCTGGCTAATGTAGGGGATCCTTCGATGTCAAAGTCAGGCCTGGAATCTGGGTCTAGTAATATTGTAAGGGTTTTAGGGGTGAGAGAGTATGTGTATACCCTTCACCTTTCGGCGTCTCCTATTTGTAGAGGAGAGGTGATCCGGTGGCTTCAGGATCTTCTCTAAAGGAGATCGTTATCCTAGACGATCCTGAGATCTTCGATTTCCTAGATCTCCGGGATTGGGAATTATCTTCCAAAGATCTCGGAAGAGGATCTTTGATATCGAGCCAACTTCTTGGCTCGGCTCTTAAAGAGATATAATGATGAGTGTCCATATGGGAATAATTGACGTAGCTTGGTTGATCATCGACCGATCTCGAAGTATCGATATATTCGGATGGCCGGCGCTGGCCGACTCGCTCACCGACCAAGCTATGGTCGACTGTGGATGGCTGGCCCTTAATAAGCTATTAGCTAGGGTACGGTCGATCCATAATCGATCTGTTGCTGACTGATGGTCGACCCATGGCCGACCTAGAGGGTAGATTAGACTGGGGTTAGGCCAAGGATTGATCGGACTGTTCATGATCTATGGCCGACCTATGCATTGGGTCGGCATTATATGCCCTCGGAGGGGCTCTTTGTGTCCTTAAAGGTGGATCAGCCTCCTTGGAGGTCTCACCTTGTGGCTCTAGACATGTGGGCCTCGATCAGGCTCGACGCCTAGTGAGTCCGGGCCATGTCAGTAGTAGTAAAATTAGTCCATTCCATAAGCCGACTTATCGACTTGTCATATTTTCCCTCAACAGTTATACATTGTTGATGGCTGCCTCCAAATTTTTAAAATTGGTTGATTAAACCTTTAGATCATTGTCCAACAAGAAAATGCGGAGGAGACATCCATACGCTAGTGAAAAGTAGCAAAGTTGCATCATTCTTTAACAAAAATATGCTTAAGGAGACATTCATATGCTAATGAAAACAGTTGAGTGATTGAAATGGGTTAAAATATTATAATGTGGAGATCTTTGGTTATATCTTATCTTGGGTAAGGCCATCAATTAAGTGGTTTAGATCATTGAAAGTTCCCCTCACATGCAAGGAATCATCATGCACCCAAGACAAAGGAAATTTGGTAGTGAAAAGGGTTGTTCAAGAGACCAGCTGGGACAAGGAAGTTTGGTGATGAAAAGGGCTGTTTAAGAGTCACATTTCCATTGCCAACTTAGACATGGACGGTCCATTAACATTTAAGGGCACTCCCGAATTGATATTTGTTACAGCTATACCCAATTTCCAGGAAGATCACAATTGAGAGAAATCAAGAATGATTTTTTCACTCAACAAGAAGCTATACAACTTAAGCTTATGAGAACAATTTCTCCCATGTGTTATCTAAGCAACACCTTTTACCTATATAGAAACCTTGGAAAATTTATAGGTGCATCTTGGATCATTTATAATTCATTACGATGGATTTTTTTCAAAGATCTTGATGGGCACACAAATTTCTAGGCACTTATCTTTTGAATAATTCCAAATATTAGAAAATGACAATTTTAACTCTTTCTTAGAGACTTCTATCATTTATTTTTTTAAATGACCTTATAATTAAAAGACCAAAAATACCATTTTTTTCAAAGATCTTGATGGGCACACAAATTTCAAGGCACTTATCTTTTGAATAATTCCAATATTAGAAAATGACAATTTAACTCTTTCTTAGAGACTTCTATCATTTATTTTTTATAAATGACCTTATAATTAAAAGACCAACATACCCTTGTATGAAAGAGAAAACAATAAAAAAAATACTACTCAAAATTCACACAATATTTTAATTATAAAGATTAAAGAGAGAGAAAAATGGAAAAAGTAGAAAACACGAACAAAAAAATATGTGTCATTAATAAAGGTTAAAGAAAAAGGAAAGCCGTAGATGAGAAAATGAGAACACAAGGGTGTGATATCTTCACATATATCCTCATGGACCAAATCAATTCTAAAATTTCTAACGTAGTCTTAAAAATAACACAAGAAATGTTATAAGGAAATATCATCTATATAATAGTGGGTATGGCTCTTGTGATGCACTTAGAGAAAAGTAGTTTGCAAGACATGGAGAGGAGATATCGAAGATATTGTAAAAGGGGAGTTATTTGATACTCTAATAAAGTATGAGACCCGATAGGATACATCCAGATATCAACCGTTGGATTTAGGTTTTTTTCGATTCAAAACTATTATGGGTGAAAATGAACTGACCAGGAATGCCCAGTATGAGAAATAAAATGAAAGCACTTCAAGAAAAACAATTCAGTTCTAATGTCCGAGCACGACCTCTATGTATGAATTAGCAAATTGACCATGTGGTGAAGAGTTCGGATCTGGTCAGCTTCTCGCCCATCTCAACCGACGAACTATCGTAAGAATCGACCCGACCATAATCGACAGTCCAACTCTAGAAGATCGACATAACCCCCGACCTATGAGATGACCTTGGCCTTCCGACTCAGAGGCCGAGGCCGACCTCGGCTATCTACCTCAATCTCCTTAGAGCTTGACCACTCTGAGAACCTACTAAGGAGATCCTTTCGAGATCTTCGTCGAGGATCTCGAAAGATCATTCCAACACGCTCGGGAGAAGATTCCTTCCGTAATACACGCTTATTATACAAAGGCATTGCCATACACGTCACCGCCACTAGAAAGCTATAAATAAGTGCCTCATCTACGGTGAAAGGTACGTACAAAATACACTCCAAAAACCCTACGTTTGACTAGACCCAGTTGGCCTGCACTGACTTTGGCATCGGAGGGTCCCCTGCTATAGCCAGAGTCCCCATTGTTCTCCTTTTACAAGTTCATATGCGATCTAAGGAGGACGTTGAGATTTCAGCATCTACAATTTGCGTCATCTATAGGAATGACATCAAAGCTGTTTCCATCCCATCAAGGCTTTATAATGGCTACGGGTAGGAAGAAGGCTCTGGTTGCCTTAGATGCGACTCCCTCTGCACCGGTGGAACAATCTGCAAGCCAAGGCGATCCACTATCCCAGCTACAGGCCTATTATGCCTCGGCAGTGCCCGCAAACAACTCTCACAACTAGGGAGGGCGACTTGTCTCCTTGAAAAACTAGGTCGAGATCCTAACCGGCAATATTGATCGCATTATGCATATGTTGGAGAGACAGATCCCTCCACTTGACCGCGGTATGGAAGCAACTGCAGATACTGAACAATCTTGACCTCCACAAGTCCTCCATAACTCATACAGAGCCAGGCAACAACCTGAGTAGCATAATCAAGCTCCAAGCCACATCACCGATACTATCGTGCTCACTAACTCTGACCTACGCATACATTGGCAAATAAAAGGTGTGGGAAAGCTCCCAAAGCGATGGCCAAGAGCGAGGTTCCTTGAGAAGTCGAGCTGAGTTGAGTCCTAACCTCAGTAAAAGAAATGCTGGAAGAAGTAGAGTCGCCGTTCACTGACGACATAATGGCATTTCCACTACCGCAAGATCCGGATGCCGCATATCGCTCCCCATTCAAGGATTGGTGATCCAGTCGAGCATCTAGAATCTTTCAGGGCGTAGATGGAGCTGTATGGAGTAACCAGTTCGGTGAGTGGCTAAGGTTTCTCCCTGACCTTTGTTGGGGTGGTGGCGAGGAAGTGGTATAGGCAGCTGAAACTGAAATCCATCAGTTCTTTCACACAGCTCAGTAAGGCCTTTGTCACTCAGTTCATCTAGGGAAGGATCAGAGAAAACAAGCAACTCATCTCCTCACCGTCATCCAAAAAGAGGATGAGCTATTGAAGGATTACATCGTCTGCTTCAATGCAGAAGCAACACAGGTGGAGGACTACACCGAACAAATAGCCCTGGCCGCCATGATATTCGGCCTCAAGGAAGGCCGATTTCGCTTCTCAATCGGCAAAAATCCCCCGACCACGTTGGTCGACCTACTCAATATAGCACAAAAGTATTCTAATGCTGAAGAACTCTTCAGCTCGCAAAAGGCCACTCGGAGTGCAGGAAGCTCAGCCAAGGACCAAAAGCGGAAGGAGGAACAACCTCCCTCGGTTAATAGTAAGAAGAGAAGAGATGACACCTTGGACAAAGGACAGCGTTCGAGCAGATAAGCAAAGAGTAGATTTCACTCTTACACTCCCCTGAATGCCACCCCTGAGCAAGTCTTCATGGAGGTGCGCGATAAGAATATCTTGAAATGACTGAATAGAATGAAGGTCGACTTCAACAAGCGCGACAAACGCAAGTACTGTCACTTCTCCCGTGATCACGGCCAAACACCACTGACTGCTTTGATCTCAAAGAGGAGATCAAATCACTCATCTGTAACAGACACTTACAGGAATATATTTACAAGAAAAGGGATGAACGACCAAGTTAGAGGAGCGAACAACAGAACGACAGAAACAACGAAGCGATGGTTGAGATCCACACTATATGCGAAGGATCTGTTGGAGGCAGAGACTCGAATAGAGCTTGCAAAGCTCACGCTAGGAGTATTAGCAGCTTGGAACATCACATCAACCTCACTAGCAATGCCCCAAAAGAACAAAAGATGGTCCCCTGTGACTTAACATTCACGGAAGAGGATGCAAGTGGAGTCCACCATCCTCATGACGATGCCCTAGTAGTGACCATGACTATGGCCAACCATAAGGTGCATCGCGTTTTGGTAGACACAAACAATTCAACCGACATCCTCTTCGCTGCATCTTTTGACAAAATGGGGATTGGAAGGTCTCGACTCCAGCCCGTTCGAACTCTTTTGCTCGGGTTTGCAAGCGAAAAGGTCACCTCCGAGGGGAGCATATTACTTTTAGTTACCGCGGGAAAAGGTCACAACCAAGCCATAGTAATGATCGACTGTCCCTCGGTCTATAACATTATCTTGGATGGTCGTCCCTCAACATTATGCGAGTAGTTGTGTCGACTTACCACCTTATTATGAAGTTTCCAACCAAGCACTGTGTCGGGCAGGTCAAGGGAGATCAGCACGAGGCCTACCAATGCTATTCCACAACATTAAGGGCAGGAGCCCGGCAACACACAATGGCCATCACCTCCCTTAACCACTGGGAAGACTCATCCGAAAGAGGATCCCCCGTAGAAGATCTGGTGGTTGTTCTCCTTTGCGAGGCTGACCTGTCCCGCACTATATAGATCGACTTGTTACTAGCCCCGAATATACAGGGTGAGATCATCGACATACTAAAGAGACACGTCTATGTCTTTGCATGGTCCCACAGAGACATGTCGGGTATCAAACCTGAGGCGATGGTCCACTGACTAAATGCTGATCCTGACCACTGACCAGTGAGGCAAAAGAGACGAGCATTTGAGCCAAAATGGTACACCATCATAGGAGAAGAAGTCAGGAAGCTCCTCGAAGCCGGATTCATCAAAGAAATCTATTACCTTGACTAGATTGCCAACGTCGTGTAGTGAAGAAGTCCAATGGAAATTGGTGCATGTGCATCGACTACACAAATCTGAACAAGGCATGTCCTAAAGATAGCTTTTCTCTCCCGAGGATCGACTAGCTGGTCAATAGTATAGCAGGGCATGAACTACTTAGCTTTATGGATGCCTATTCGGGCTACAATCAAATCTTTATGCACCTCCACGATAAATAAAAATGAAATTTGTCACCAAAAAAGGACTTTACTGCTATAGGGTCATGCTCTTCAGGCTGAAGAACGCTGAAGCCACATATCAATGACTCGTCAATAAAATGTTCACCCCGCAGATTGGACGCTCCATAGAGGTTTACGTCGATAATATGCTTGTCAAGAGCATCAAGGCCAAGGACCACACGGTGACCTCAGGAGATGTTTGCCACACTGAGAAAGTACCAGATGAAGTTGAACCTGATCAAATGTGCCTTTAAAATAAGCTCAGGAAAGTTCCTTTGCTTTCTAGTCAACTAGAAGGGATCGAGGCAAACCTCGACAAGATACAATCATTGCTAAATATAAGCTCACCAAAAACTACAAAGGAAATTTAGTGTCTCACTGGCAGAGTCGCTGCCCTCAATAGGTTTGTTTTCAGAGCTACCAACCAGTGTCTTGCATTCTTTCAGCAACTAAAGGATAAAGAAAAACTAACTTAGACTGACGACTGTGAGCGGGCCTTCCAGCATCTCAAGCAATATCTAGAGTCACCCCCTCCACTCTCAAAACCCGAGCACGGAGAGCCACTGCTACTCTACTTGGTCGTCTTGAATGCAATAATCAGCTTGACACTGATACGAGAGGTCGGAGGTAAGAACCTCCCTTCTACTATGTCGTAAAGCACTAGTCTCGACCGATACCAAATAGCCAAACATCGAAAAGCTTGTGTTGGCTCTAATAATTTCATCTCGCCGCCTCTGCCTACCCCTTTCCAGGCCACACCATTGTGGTCCCAACCAATCAACCCCTCTGTCAAGTACTCCAGAAGCTTGAAATGTAACATCCCAAAGTTTCACGGCCAGAGTTTGTACTTGTGCTCGAGAAAACTGAGTGTTAATAATGTATAAATTGGATGCTTTAAAAATCGCACCTAATTTTTTTTATTTGGATCACATTCAAATACATTCATGAAGGTAACATTCATGAGAATAAAATCGACTGTATTGATTATTTCATCAAAGTAAAA
The DNA here is from genome assembly GCA_021015155.1 of Magnolia officinalis. NCBI lineage: Eukaryota > Viridiplantae > Streptophyta > Magnoliopsida > Magnoliales > Magnoliaceae > Magnolia > Magnolia officinalis. The sequence continues at coordinate 62,514 of JAJHSJ010001339.1, forward strand.
GAATAATCAAATGGCCTCTCAATGGGTGCTTATTACATTTATCGATTTTGCAACAGAAGTATAAAATTAAATCATAAAACTATCTTCTTATTATTTCAGCGTAATCTTCCATAGAGAGATTGTCCTCTAAGTCTTCAATCTGTACGTCACCTGTATCATTTGTACGGTTGGAGAGGGTCAACGCCCTACTCATAGTGATGGTTATCCTTTAAGATTAACAATAATTAAAGAGATTCATAAAAGCAATGTAAAGGTTCTGATATGTCCCTTACTCCACAACTATGAGAGGTATTAATATGCACAAGCAATCTACATGAGATGCATGCCTAGTAAAGTATACGTGGTTCACCACACTTAATGATCGCCACAATGTGAAAAATGATCAGAGTTATCCGGCTCACCCCGCATCCTTATTCTACGAGAGATTCGTCAGCGTGTCCCACGTTTAACATGGTTTTTACGCGGTTATTCCAAGATGAACACAACACATGACTGGA